>PVLD010008792.1:0-81419 GCA_004027595.1 Dinomys branickii | reverse complement strand
CACCTACCTACTCGCCCCTCCGCCCACCTACTCGCCCCTCCGCCCACCTACTCGCCCCTCCGCCCACCTACTCGCCCATCCACCCACACACCCAGTGTTTCTGCAGCTCCAGGCGCTGTTTAAGGTGCTGTACCTACAGCAGTAAACCAGACAGACAAGGACATCTGCCCTCATGAAACTGCCCGGAAGGAGAAGAGAAAGACAAACAAGAGCAAGGACGTACAGCCGGGGAGGGGCAAGGGTGGGGGGTGTTCCGAGCCAGCCAGCAGAGAGGGTCTGAAGCAGGAGTGAGCCTGGAGAAGGACGAGAGCGAGGCCGCCAGGGTGGCTGGAGTGCAGGCGTGGGGGGCAGGGGAGGACCTGAGGGCCAGGAGGCCGGAGGAGGGGCCCGCTGTGAGCTACAGATGCGGCCACTCATGACCTCACAGGGTCCCTCTGGCCACCATGTGGGAACCGGCCAGAGGCGGGGCAGGGGCAGGGAGTGCCGAGGCGGGCACAGTGGGAAAGAGAAGAAGCTCACTCCAAGGCTGTCTGGAAGGTGTGCTGACTGTTTCGATGTGGTCAATCAGAGGAAGAAACACCGAGGGCAAACTCAAGCCTTCGGATTTCAGGGTGCTGCATGTGTGTACACAAAGTACATAAATAAGCGGGGCCCAGGGAGGGACAGGGCCATCATGCCATGTGCAGTGGCGGTGACGGCAGGGGTGGGCTCTCAGGACCCCTCTGAGCTGAGAGGAGCAGTGGCTGAGGTACTAGCAGAGGAAGGACAGGCAGAGGGCAGCGCAGCGCCAAAGTCCAGGGTTGGAAGACAGAACTCTTAGCCTTAAAGATGACATGTCACTGCCCAATGTCTTTCTCTACTTTTGGAAAGCACAGAGTATTTCATGCATTTTAACTTTAGAGCAAGCAAAAGGCAGACTGTATTTCACATGCCTTGAAGTACCAGCAACTTCCTCCTACATGCTGTTGGGGCTCAGCTGCACTAGATTTCCCAAGAGGCATATGGATGTGTGGAGAGGTCAAATGACCAGCCCGAGTCACACAGCAAATCAGAAACCACCACAGGACCCATCCTCAGTTAAGAGGCTCTGTGGCACCCAGGACCCCTCGTCCCTCCCAGCCCCCCAGTGAGACCGAGATTCCGTCTTCAGATGAGACTGAGCCCTGAGAGGCCCGTGCCACACAGTCGCACAGTGGGTTCCAGGCCCCCAGCCCCTAGGCCAAGCTCACACTTTCTACTCCGTCCAGTGTGTCCGCCATGTCCGGCCTCCAGTCTTTGCCTGGGCAGCTGCCCTGGCCTCCACTGCCCTTCCCTTCTCTGCATGGTCCAGCAGTGACCCCATTCTACCTCCCCCTGACCTCCAGGCCCCGGCACGGGCGCCCCTCCTTATGCTGTGACCACCACTCTGCTGTAGCCCCGCAGGTAACTCAGTTCTCAGCTGCACCCTACAGGGGGTTAAGGTGGCTCACCGGGGATGCATCAGGGAGGCGGGAACTGACCTGGTCACTGAGGGAGACGCCCACTAGCCCTGATCATTCCACCACCCCAAACTCACCAAGGGCCTACTACGTTTGGGGAGGGTCTGGGTGCTAGGCAGTCGGCAACGAATAGAGCTGAGAAAGCTCGAAGAGGGCCTGTGTCAGTGGGACAGTTAACTATAGCATAAACGACAGGGTCCACAGGCTATGGCATCCGTGTGCTCTTATGAACAGCATGGCAGAGGAAGGCAGGGGCACGGTGGGGCCACCACCCTCCAAAGGCCTCTCTGGCCCAAAGGCCTGAAGGAACGAGGGAGCCCAGGGGAGCGCTGCGGCAAACAGACCGGATGCAAAGGGCCTGGGTCGGAAGCTCAGGGAACAGTGGGGTGGTGGAGCGGCTGGGCCTGGACGGGCCAGGGCCGGATGGGTTAGAAGCCAAGTCGGGGAGTCTCCGGCCCAGACCACACAGGGCCTTGCAGGCCCCAAAGGGCCCAGCTTCTGCTTCAGCACATACGCGGAGGAAGGAGGCAGGGCTCCGGCCTGCACACGTTTGCTAGTGCCTCTGTTCACTTATTCCCTCCACCAAGTGGAGCGCTGCAGGGGCTGTAATGGCCGCGGGTGCCTCACGGAGTCTCTGCCTGCCCTCTGCTTGCTGGTGGTCACCTGCGTTATCACCCTATGCCCAGCACCCAGCCCAGGGTAGACACCCAAGGAACGTCTCGCCCACAAAAGCCTTCCCCCCAGCAGACCCACCCTGGCACCCAGGCGATCTGTGGCTATGGACCCGCTCAGCAGCAGCAGGTCCTCCTGCCTGGTTCTGACTGAGACAGGCCTATGGACACAGCTTCCAGATGTGCCCAGACGCGGGCCTCCCCGACACACCAGGCCCCTCCTGCCCTGTCTCCTACAGCAGCACAGAGCTCCTGCCACCTGGCACGGGCCTTCCTCGGGCCTCTCAGGTCACCTAAGTGTCACCTAACTAGATGCTTCCCCAACCACCCGCTGCCCCTCACAGCACAGCAGCGTGAGGAGCAACAGCCAGGCTCTCGCCTCTTGCACTGCCCTGGGCAGCTGAGCCCTCAGATGCGATCTCGGCTCCAGGGACACACGCACAACCCCGGGGGTAGCCTGGCTAAGGCCTTAGGCCCTCACCGGAGCTGCTCCGAGCACCTGCAAGACTTAGATTGGCTCAGATGGGTGGAACTTTCTCCTGGGAGCCTGGGAAACAAGCCCGGGCGGGGCTGCAGCTCTGCTGGATGACCCAGACCACACCTGTCTTCAGACCTTCCACACACCACCAACGGGGGCCACCCCATCTGTCCTCTGCTGATACCTTTCCAGGCATCTATCTACCTTGCTCCAAGTTGAAGTCAGATCACACAAGTTCGCACTGCCAGGCCCTGCACTGTCTGCCTCCTGTGACCTCTTAGCCTCACACTACTCCCTTCCCTTGGAGCACACTGTGACTCGTTCTGCAAGGCTGTCTCTCCCATGCAGGAGCGCACCGAGGCAGCGGTCACAGAAGGACAGGGCAGGAGAGCAGCAGGGGTGCTGGGAGATGGAGATGGGCAAGCTCTGTGAAAGGTGGTCACCTCCACTGTCCCACCTGCCCACGTCAGCCCTGGAAGGCAGGCTGGCAGATCAAACACCACTGTACAGACGGGGAGGCTGAGGCAGCGGAGGGGGAACAGGGCCCAGCGGCCTGGCTTGCGGAGGCTCAGGCAGTGGGAACTGAGAAAGAGCCCTAGAGGGTTCACACGGCTCTTCCCCCACCACCACCCCAGAAACCCACAGCCCAACACAGCAAGGAGGTGTGTAAGGGCAGGTCCACCTGTCCTGCCACCTCTCTGCTCAGGACATCGGCTTTGGGTGGGCATTATGGGTGCTATAGGGCACAGGACCATATGGGTGCCGGGACCCCTGTGGGGGCATCTTGGGTCTTACACAGCTACCCACAGGCTGGGATCTGATCCCTATGAGGCCACCGGCTACACTCAGCCTTGTTGCCTACAGGGTCTGGAGTAGGCCAAAGGTAGCTGAGAGCCCCTTCCAGGGCCTCAGTCTTTCTAGCTGCAAAATGGGGCCTGGGAGGGATATGAGAAATGCCACAATGCCAGGACCTAAGAAACTTCTGGGAGCTGGGGTGGAGAAGGACGCATGCCAAGGAAGAGGCTGCTGGTGGGCAGGGACTTTTTAAAAAGTTTTCTTCAACTTCTGGATGACAGCACTGAGAGAGGTTGGGGGCTCGGCTCAACCTGGCTTAGCTGTCCTGCCTGTCCCGCAGCCGTGCACCTTGGTTTCCCCACCTATAAAAAATGGTGACAAACTAGCACTTCAGAACCAGACTTCGGGTCAGACCAGCGCGAGCTGGAGCCTTCTCTCACACTCACGCTGGCAAGTCCTGTCCATATCTCATTCTGCATTGCCCTGGGCCGGGACGCTTCTCCCACACCGTCAGCCAACCAGGGGGAACGGGGCCATCCCGTCTTGTCCTCTGCTGATACCTTTCCAGGCATCTACGTACCTTGCTTGAAGTCAAAGTCAGATCACAGAGGTTGGCACTGCGAGGCCCTGCACTGTCTGCCTCCTGTGACCTCCTAGCCTCCCTTTCCCTTGGAACACACTTTGCAGCTGGAACTCTGCTTTGTGCCTCCTCCAGGTCTCTACTTCAATACGAGCTTCTCCGAGGAGGGCCTTTCTGGACGCCTGACTGGACACCCAGTGGGCCCCACACCTCATCTCTTGCCAATCTTTGTTTCCTAGGGTACCTCAGCAAGTACTTTTTTGGCCATCTCTCCTCTACGGGCAGTGCAGCCCCGAGTCTCCAGCACCTTGAGGAACGCTGACACACAGTAGGTGCGCCGAGTACTCGCAGCTCTTCTACCAAGAGAGGCGTCTTACTCCGTGTGCCTAAGCCGCCTCATCTGTAGACGGAGGGGCTCTTCACCTCCCTGCTTGGTGCAGCTGAGATAACTGACTCCAGATGCCTCCTGGAACACAGCAAGTGCTTAATAATGGCAGTTGCTCACATCTTTTCTCCCTTTCGACCTAAGCTTGCAGGAAGACAGCCTAGCTGTGCCACGGGGAGAGTCAAGGCACACAGTGCGCAGGACACCAGACATGGTGTCCTCCCACCCAGACTCAGCGCTCACACCCATGGCAGGCGCGGTGGCACCAGCCGCTTGGCTTCCTTGCAGGCCTGGGCTGGAGGCACCCTCCCTCCCTGCCCACCGCACCCAGGCCCAACCTGACTCCAACACGTGCAGAAGCCCCGGGTAGGGGGAGCCTGGCTGGAGGAGCAGCCACCTCTAGCCTCCCTCTTCCCACCTGGCCTTGGCTGGAGGCTCCCCTGCCATTTCTGTGGATGGCCACTCGCTGGGGGGTCCGGAAGGGAGCGAGTCTAACGCGGCCTGGGCACACCGAGGTCTGGAGGACTGTCCTCCAGCTGTACCCATTTGGAAGCGAAAGCTTCTCCCAAGCCCCAAGCACTCCCTTTTTCTTCTGTGAGTCTAAAGGGCCTTCTGAGCAACAGAGAAAACGGAGCCTCTGCGCAACTCAGAAACCCCAGAAGAGGGTCTGAGAAGTCATGAGGCCTCTGCACAAGAATGGCCAGGGCCCTGAGTGCCAGCACCAGCCAGGCCACCGCCAGCACCACTGCGGAAGGACTTGCTTCCGTGAGGGAGGGATGCGGTGCCTGCTAGGCTGGGGCCAGGTCTCATTTCTGACCGCGGCCCAGCCGGTCACTCACTTGTAACCCAGGCTGGTATGTCGTAACACCTCACTGGGACGCTGTGACAGGTGCACCCAGGAGGATGTGGGAGTGGCGGGGCCTGGGATGCCTGGGCCCCGAAGAGAGTTTCAGGCCCTTCTGCCTATGACCGAGCGAAGGCCACAGGAACCGACTGGTTCAGGAAGTCAGACCCAGCAGGATGCTATCGCAGCTCTGCCCCAACTCACCCGCTGACCTCAGACAAGCCTCTCCCTTTCCTCAGCCTCCACCTTTCCTTCTCGGAAATGGGCACCTTAGCCTCTAAGAGCTTTGGACAGTCACACAGCGCCCAGCTTGGGGTGGGAGGGGGAACCGGTCCTCGATTTCACAATTCTATTTCCACCCGTTGGACCCTCTGGGGGCGGGTATGGGCTGGTAAAAACTTCCCTACAGGAAATGAAGACTTGAGGTTGCTTTCTGGCGTTAGAGGAATGATCAGTCCAGGTCTGTCAGCACTTAATTTGCACCGAACAAGCGCTGCACTCGGCGCTGATCACAGGTTTCTCTCACCACCAGTGTGGTCTGCGCGGGTGCTATTCCCACGGCAGTCGGAGAACCGAGGCACGTGGAGACGCGGTCGACCCGCCCAAGTCTGAGACGCCTACCCTGCCCCCAGACACGGGGGCCGCCCCGGGATGGGAGAGCCACGCTTCCCAGCCACCCGTGGGCCAGGCAGGTCGGGGCCGACCCGCCCTCCGGGATCTCCAGCGGCGGCCCTCGGCGGAGCTCCGGCGGAAGACAGCCGGCCCAGCAGGTGCGCGTCCCCGGGACGCCCCCGCCTCGGCCTCTCCGGGGCCCCGCGCGCCCCGGGCCCCGCGCCCGTCGCCTTCCCCGGGACGCCCGCCCAGCCCGGCCCGGCCGCGCCCCCACCTAGCCCGCGCGCGGCGCGCAGCTCGCGGCCATGGGAGGCGGCCGCGACCGCGCAGCCCCCGCGGGTCGGGCTGGGGCGCGGCGGCCCGGGCGGGAGCGCCCCGCGGGCCCCGCGCGCTCGCAAACAAAAGGCGGGGCGGGCGGCCGCGTTACCGTTGAGCCGGACGGTGAACTGGCGGCGCCGGCGGTCGTGCTCCACGCGGATGGGGCAGCCCTGCTCCAGCGCGCCCAGCGGCGCGGCGGCCGCCGAGTGCGCCATGGCGAGGGCTGCGGCTGCGGCCGCGGCGGCGGGGGGCGCGCGGCGAGGGGCGCGCAGAGAACGCAGGCGGCGGCGCCCGGACTGACACTCGGCGGCGGCGCGGCGGCAGCAACAAAAAGGGGGGGGGCCAGGAAATCAGCTGTGAGTCACGTGCGGCGCGCGGCCAATGGGCCCGCGGCCTTTTTGTTTTGATACATTCCATTCGGCTCTTAAAGGGCCCGCGCCTCGCTCGCGGCGTCCCGCTCGCCGCCGCCGCAAACAACGCGGCCCCTCCGCGCAGACGCTGCTGCGCGCTCCTGTATTTGCCCTGCGAGCGACTCTGGGACCAGCACACGGATCTTCCTCAGAAAGATGTAACAGCGCATAGGGAGAGTCTCACTGTCCCCAAGACGGCCCATCTACGAAGCGCTTGCTGTGTGCTCGTCCTGAGCATTGCCAAGCCCTGTTATACAGGAAGTCTCAGTAAGGCGTCGTACACTTGGTGAAAACTCCCACAAGACGGAGAAATAGTATGCCGGCTCCACTGTGCAGATGGGCACATCGAGGCTCAGGGCAAAGACGCCTCAGTGTCACAAGCAGCTGGGTAGCGGGCTGCAGCTTGGTTGTGGGCGTCCATCTCCCTGCGAGCAGCTGTGGCTACCGGGAAAGCATTACCCCAGAAGGCTCGCTGCGGATAGAGGGGAAACGCCACCCCGCCACGAGAGAGGCCAAAGTCCGCTCTACGGATGGGGAGGCAAGATGCCTTTTCTGAATTCCAGAGAAAGGCAGGGACACAGGATTCTTGGGACCCAGACTTATTATTTGAAAGGGGTCTTAGCTAGGTCCCCCGGCACAACCTCAGGTTCTTACCCCACCGTATTCCTCCGGCCCGAAGCTTTGGCCCTTCCCCCCCTAGCTGCTGGCTGAATCACAGGACTGCGGGGCACTCTTACTGTTTTGTTAATGACTTGTAAACATGATGTTCACAGCCATGTGACCACCAGCCCAAAGGTGAACGAAGTCCCCTTCCTGTCAGTGCTTTTTGTGGATGCCTTTATTCCTGACTTTTCGCTTTAGTGTCCAGTGTCCAAATAGCTTTTTCTAGACATCCTATACATAGAATCGAGCCGGGGATGTAGCTCAGCGGCACAAGCGCCTGCCTGTCAATCGCAAGGTCCTGAGTTCGATTCCATGGTAGTCAAAAACAAAAACAAAAAAACCCACCAAAAAACGTATGTACTGTGTGTGTGGTAGTGGGGATTGAACCCAGGGCCTCCACGCTGGGCTACCTCGTGAGGCCTTTAAAATTTAATTTTTGAAATTGGTAAAACTTGCTAGGTTGCCCAGGCTGAGCCCCTCTACTTGTGATTCTCCTGTCACAGGCTGGATCTGAGCGTCCCCAGATCTTAAACAGGGGCCCACTCCTATAAAGTCTGTCCGCAGGCTCACTGACTCCCGGGGCGCCAGGAAAAAGGGGAGAGGGTTTACCAGAGGAAGACGCAGGCCGCACTCCCCGGAGGAGGGCGGGTGCTCCGAGGAAGGAGGCTCCGTACAGTTGGGAGCTAGGAAACTTTTCTGGGCTTGGGGAGGTGGACGTCTGTGGAATTCGATAATCTATAGTCTTAGCCTTTAGAGGGTGCGAGAGGATTGCCCACCCTTAGTGAGCTTTTCCTAGGGGAAGCGCCAAAAGGGCGGTCCCTTCGTGGTTGAAAGAGAACCGTTCCCAAGTAGAAGGGAAGGGACTGGCCTGCTCAAGCTGAAAGGTTTTGCCATTTGGGGAGAAGGAAAGAAAGTAAATAAAGCCTTGGAAACTGAAGGTGCAGCCTTAAAAAAGCAATTTAGAAACTTTGATTTCTCCGTCTCCATTTTACCTTTTTCTCCTACCTCGTTCTGCCACAGCTCCCCAGAGCACTTACAGGCGTGTCCCGCCGCAGCGCCTTTCCAATCCTTTCGCTTCCAGCCATTGTTATTTGGGGTGGGGGGCAGGGGTTCGCTCAGGCTGGCCTTGAACTAGTGGTAGGGAGTTCTCCCTCCTCAGCCTCCTGCGTGCTGGGCTTACAGGCCCGCGCTACCAAGCCCAGCCTGCTTCCAGCCATTCAGAGGCATGTGAAGTGCTGTCTTTCTGTGGTTTTGATTACCTGATGGCTAACTGGGTTGAGCCTTCTTACGTATGCTCCTCAGCTATTTGGATATCCATTTTTGTGAACACTTTTGCCTACCAGTTTTTCCAAAATTCTATTTTGAAACAGGGTCTCATTAAGTTGCCCTGGCTGGCCTTGAACTCATGATCTTACTGCCTCAGCCTCAAAAGTACCTGGGATTATAGGTATACACCATTGTATGTAGTTCCTTAATTGTTTTTAATTTATTGGATTTTCTTTTTTTTGTACTGAGAAGTGAGCTCAGGACCTTGGGTTTGCCAGGCAGGTGCCGTGCCACTGAGGTATATACTTGGCTCCGGAGTTCTTTTTATTGTTTGGTTAGGGGTGCTTTGCTATGAGTTGTTGGCGAAATATATTAACGGAGAATATCGTCTCCTAGGAGATACCGGTACTAAGGAGTTTAGAAACAAGGCTGGGTGAGACTTTACAGACAAGGAGACAGGAAAGGATGCGGAGGTCCAGAGGGGCTTGACCTTTGCTGAGTCACGGCTGAGTGTGACCCTGAACAAGGGAGATAAGCCCTCCTGCCGTGGTGTGTGTCTCAGGTGGCTTCTCTGTCCCCACAGACCTCAAGCGAGTGGGGAGGCCAGAACATGTTCCTGGAAATTTCATGAACAAGCCATGTCATTTTCCGCCTCTGGGACTTTGCGTGTGCTATTGCTCAAATGGCACCTCTTTCACCTCTGCAATCACACGTATTCACATAGCGTCTGTCCCCTGATTGCCCAGACCCACGGGAGATTCCTGTCTAATGAGTCCCTGTGGGCCCTGCACATGCCAAGCTCAGATAAGAGCCAAGTTCTTCCTTGTCTTAGGTTCCCCTACTTTTAGTGTCTCATAGTTTGTTGAGGCATTTAAACCCTATAAAAACCTGGAACAAGGGTAAATAATAAAATGATCAATTAATGTCTCCTGAGCCAGGCATGCTGGCGCACGCCTGTAATTCCAGCACACGGGAGGCTGAGGCAGGAGGATTGCTGCAAGTATGAGGCCAGCCTAGGCTACCTAGTTAATTCAGTGGCAGCCTGGACTATGCAGCAAGACTCTGTCTCAAAAAACAAAAACAAAAAAACAAAACAAAAACAAAAGAATTCCTGGAGCTGCCAAATGAATATATGGTGAAAGTTCCCAGGTCGTAGATAGGAGGTCCCATCTACTCAACTTGTCTTTAATTCATTTAGTAACCACTGAGCACCTGCTGTGCACCAGTCACTGTTCTGAGGCATGTGAGGCCTACAGCAATGAACAAAGTAGACAAACTCCCTGCCATTCCAGAGTTCCGTGTTCTAAGGAGAGGGAGTGAGACAATCAGCAAAGGGGAGGTAGCTTGGTCGGCTGGAGAATGCAGCCTGGAGGGAAGGGTGTGCTCTCAGAGGAGGTCGCAGTTTCCCCCAGGGCCGCGGGACAGACCTCAGCAGAGAGGAATTCTTGTGAAAGATTGAAGAGAGGTAAGAGGATGGGTCAGGTGGCAGGGGAGAGTACCTCAGGCGAAGAGGACGGATGATGCAAAGTCCCTGGGGTATGTGTAAAGGGTACGGGGAGCCTATGGCTGCTGGGGCAGGGAGCACCTGGGGGAGGTGGAATGAGGCCGAGGGGTAGAATGGCAAATCAAGGGGCCTTCGGCTTTGACTGAACCCAGAGGAGCTCATGGGAGGAGTTTGAGGACATCATCTTTGTTGTTGTGTTTTCAATTTTTTTTTCTTTCTTTCTGGTTTTTTTTTTTGTTCTTTTTGAGACAGGGTCTCACTATGCAGCTTGGGCTGGCCTTGAGCTGAAACCTGTTAGAAAAAAAGCTGGGCGTGTAATCTCGAGTTTTTCTCATATGAGAAACCCAAAGAATAAATAAAGATCAAAGCACGCTTGTAATCCCAGCACTCAGGAGGCTGAGGCAGGAGGATCGTTGCGAGTTCGAGGCCAGCCTGAGCTCAAGCCCAACTTGAACTGCATAGTGAGACCCTGTCTCAAAAAGACCAAAACTAAACAAAACAAAAAATTGAAACCTGGAAATGGGATGGTAAAATGAGCTTTGAATTATGTCTGATATTTTTCATTTAACAAATGTTAAAGGAATGTTTACACACAGTAAAACATTTCTCTGCAGATCTGAACAAACATCTGGCTGTTGAGCCACCTAGCGTTACAAGCTGGGCTCCGAAGAGGGCCCTTGGGCTGCTTTCAGCCCCTCCCTCACCCACTGCGCCTGTTCTCTATCCCTATTTGCTCAGGGAACCCTGTAGTGTGTGCTTTTGAGCCTGGCTTCCTTCCTTCTGGACCAAGCCACTGTGGTTCTCTCAGGAGAATGTGCAGATCAGTACTCTGCTCCTTTTCATGGCTGCATAGGATTCCAGGAAATGCTGTAATAACCTTTAAAAATTTTTATTAGTATATATTTGCAGCACATAAAGCTTTCTTTCATCATGGGGTGTCTGTGTATATATGTAACACGTCTTCTTCTGGTTTGGTTCACTTCTTCCCCACCCTTCCTGGTCCCTCCAGCGCTTGCCCCTCATTTGCAAATGCTCTATTTCCAGTTTTCTTCAACTCTGCCTTTTTAAAATCCCGTTCGCTTTTCTTCCTCCCCTCTCCCATCTCTTGACGCCCTTCCACTTGAAAATGCTCTCCCTACTTCCTACTCTCTATCTTTTATTTTGATCTTTAGTTATTCTTTGAGTTTCTCATATGAGAAAAACTCCGGGATAACATTATTGTCTTAAAGAGCATCCATTTTCCTTCAAATGCCTGAATTTTATCCTTCCTTATGGCAGAGTAGTATTCTGCTATATATACAAACCACATTTTCTGTATCCATTTATCTGCTGGTAGGCATATAAGCTGTTTCCAAGACTCAGCTATCATAAATTGTGCTGCTGTAAACGTCGATATGCACGTATCACTGTCATATGGTGACTAACTCTTTCAGGAGGATGCCTCACAGGGGCGTGGCTGGGTCAAATGGGATTTCTAGTTTTAGTTTTTTGATCAATCCCTATACTGACCTCCGCAGTGGTTGTGCTCCTTTACATTCCCACCGACAGTGTAGAAGGTTTCTTTTGCCCTGCAGCCTCACCAGTGTTTGCTGTTATTTGATTTCTTGGTGACGGCCATGTTCTCACTTTCTCGCTGCTGGGACAAAATACCTCATGTCCACAGGTTAAAAGAGGACAGGGTTTTGTTAGCTCAGTTTTTGGAGGGTTCAGTCCACAGTGGGCTGGCCGTGGTGCAGGGCGTCCTGGCAGAGGAGAAACAGCCCAGGGCAGGGCAGGCGGGAGGCGGCGAGGTTTCGTTCTCCCTTCCCTTTTTATTCCATCCAGGCTACAAGCCCATTGGCTGGCTCCGCCTACACACAGGGTGGGCCTTTCCTCTTCAGTAAGTCCATCATCCACACCCAGAACTGTGTTAAAACAGTCAGCAGATAGATCTAGTATCACACACTCCTGATCCGGTATCACCCAGCCGTGATCTAGTCACTTCCCAAGGTCATGAGGCATTAGGGGGCATCTAGATACACACCTTGATTTTGAGGAGTTCTCTGTCCAATGCTGGGGAACTGACTGGAGGGGAAGGGCTGGGGCAGCGGACCACTAGTGGTGCAGACACGCAGTGACCACAGTGGCCAATGTCTCTGGTCCTGAACTCTTTGATCTTGTAGTGACACAGCAGGTAAGATCCGGTCTCAGGTCACACAGATGCCAGGTGGCAGAGTCAGGTTCAAACCCAGACTCTCCCTGCTCTGTTCTCAAGAGAGGCAGGCCTCTAAGGGGGGTCCTGAGGGACTTTGTAGATGTTTATGGGTCTCTGACCTTCTGCTGTGGGGTCAGAGGACACCAACTCCAGGAGGCAGCTGAACTTGATTTCAAAACCCTAAAATCCACTGGGTGTGGTGGCTCACACCTGTAATCCCAGTACCTGGGAGGCTGAGGCAGGAGGTTTGTTACAAGATCATAATCAGCTTGGGCTACAAACTAAGCTCAAGGACAGTTTGAACAGCATGGTGAGACCCTGTCTCAAAAAGACCAAAAAAAAAAAAAAAAAGTCCTAAAAGCCAGCTTGGGCTGTCATCACCCCCTGAGAACCCCACCTTGTGGGGGCAGCTTGTGTCCTGACACAAACACTTCTGCCCCCGTGCAGAAGAGGGAGGCTGGAGCGCCTTGACGGAGGGGTGCCCATGAGGTTTAACTGTAGGTCTAGGAGCAGTCCCTGGATCTGTTTAGCTGTATGCCTGGGCCACAGTTTTATCATCTGCGAAGTAGAATTAAGAAGTGTGAGTAACTACCTGGTGTCCAAGTGATCTGATGGAGGCTGAAGCTGGAGCACGCCTGGCTGGCTAGTGAGTCCTGGACCTGCTGTTGACCTCAGGCCTGTTACAGGCAGGGTCTGGGGCTCCTGTTGCCTCCTGGCTGGCTGAGATACCTGAGGAGTCCTCTTCCCCTTCCCCTCAGCAGCTCGACTCTCAGGCCTGGGTGGGATGACGGGTGGGATGGGGAGACCTGCCCTGCCCTGAGCTAGCCTTCTGCCCAGGGAGCCCCACCCCAGCCCTCCCCGGGCTGCTCCCACAGACTTCCTTTCAGTACCTTCATTGGTCTTCTGTCCCAATTGGAAGCGTGAGAAATGCTCATTTAAAACATTCAGAATGCACAGAAAATTATCAAGAAGGTGAAAGCCCCTCCTAAGTCCGCCTCCTAAGTTTACCGCTGTCCAGTTTGCCCACACGCCCTGGGGCAGCTTCCTGACCTGCGGTTATTGTCCATTCGCTCACTTGTGAACTCACTTAATATTTACTGAGCATCTCCTCTGTGTTTGGATTCCAGGAGCACAAAACTTAACTAGGCAGATAAATCCCCTGCTCACCCTGGCACGGGGCGCACGCCTATACTCACATTTTCACAGGAGGCTGACGTGTCACGATTGCTGAGTGAGGCATTTTCATTTAACAGTATAATGCTGGGTATGGCGCACGCCTGACATCCCAGCACTCAGGAGACTGGATCCCTGGGAATTTGAGGCCGGCCTGGGCTACACAGCGAGTTCAAGGCCAGCCTGAACTGCACAGTGAAATCCTGTCTCAAAAAGACAAAAAACCCCATATATATAGCATTTTCCTTTAAAAAAAATTTTTTTTTTTTTTTTTGGTCTTTTTGAGACAGGGTCTCAGTATGCAGTTTGGGCTGGACTTGAGCTTACTTTGTAGCCCAGGCTGGTCTTGAACTTGCAACGATCCTCCGGCCTCTGCCTCCTGAGTGCTAGGATTGCAGGTGTGCGCCACCATGCCCGGCTGTTCTCTTGTTTTTGAGATAGGGTCTCATTGTGCAGTTCTGGCTGGTCTTGAACTCACTGTACAGACCTGGCCAGCCTCAAAGTAATCCTCGTGCCTCAGCCTCCCGGAGTGCTGGGATTACAGGCATGCTCTGCCACGCCCAGCAGTATTTTCTTTTTTGATGTATCAGAAATCATAGAATCAGTCTTCAAGAATTTTTTAAAATGTAATTTTATTAGGCAATGGCGGCTTGGATGTTTAATGTCCTCCAGAGGTCCATGTGTTGAGGGCCTAGTCCTTAACTTGGTGCTACTGGGAGACTGTGGAAACTTTAAGAGATGGGGCCCCATGGGAGGTCTCAGGTCACAAGGGGCAGGCCCCTGAAGGGGACAAACAGCCCTGGTCCATGTCTGGTTGTTTTTCCTTTTTCGTTTCTGGCTGTGGGGCGAGAGATTTGCCCCGACACACAGCACCTGTGATGATAAGCCCCCTCCCTGAAGGCCGCGCCAAACAGTTGTGGACGGGAACCTCCAAAACGCATTCCAGGTAGGCCTTTTCTCTACTCACTGATTATCGCAGCTGACCAGCACAGTAATTGATTCACGTTTCACACACAAAATATAGTTATCCCTTTACACCTGTGGGGACTGATTCTAGGATCCCTGCACATGCAGTTAATCCAGGAGTGCACGAGTCTCTCACATAAAGTGACATAACCTGCACATGACTCACACACAGCTGCCTGTACACTGTAATTGTTTCTAGGTTTTTTACAATACTTGGTAGGTGCAAGTGCTGTAGAGCTGTCACACGGTATCACTTAGGGAATGAGGACGAGAAAGACATGTGTCCGAGTGCAGCACCGATGCAGTGCTTTTGTGTAAGTGCTTGCTCACACTTTGGATGGCTTTATTTTTTTCTTGGCTTTTTTGAGACAGGGTCCCACTGTGCAGTTCAGGCTGGCCTTGAACTCACAGGGATCCTGCTGCCTCAGCCTCCCGAGTGCTGCGATTAACAGGCGTGCGCCACCACACCCGGCAGATGAAGTGTTTTTGAGATCTTTCCTTTTTCTTCTTTTGTCGTGCTGGGGACTGAACCCAGGACCTCACAAATGCTCAGCAAGGGCTGTAGTACTGAGCTACACTCCCGGCCTGAAAAGTCTGACACACAGTTGGTCGAATACATACATGTGGAATGTATGTGGAAGGAGGGCTGACTGTAGGCACAGGAGCCAGGGTAGAGTCTAACTCCTGTCCCCGTGTGTCATAGGCTCAGCTCTCCCCAGCTGCACGCAGGGAAACATGTTCACCTGTTTAGAATTCATTCTCCCGGGGTTTTCCACGTGGAAATACGAGTTCATGCAAAAAGATATTCTTGCCCCCATTTTAACCCAAAACTTAGCACGCAGCCCATGAATAGGCCCATTACCTGGCAGCTGGTCCTGTGCGCCCATCTCCACCGCCCTCCGCGGAGTCTGCACTTCCTTCTGCAGCTGTGCAGTGCTCCACAGGTGCAGGCGCCTGAGCACCAACTGCTACCCAGATGCCAGCCGTCCTCTCCAACAGCTCCCTGTGTACGGCTGCTCGGCTGCTCAATGGTGTCTGAATGTAGCATCTTTGTCCCAGCCCTTGGCTGTCTCATCTCTGGGACAGGACGCACCAACTCACCAGCTCTCTGCGGCACGGCTTCCAGACGACAGCACCGAGATGAGCTCAGCTGTGTTCCTAGAAGATGCCAACAGCAACAATCACCAAAGGCCCCTCAGGTGCCAGGCTCTGGGCCCAGTGCACCTTGTGTGTGATCTGATCCCAGTGCCAGTGCTGAGAGAAGGGGGTCACACTGGTGAAGGGCGTGCTCTGCGCAGCTCAGGGAGTTGGGATTCAAACCTCAATGGGAAAGCCGTTCGTAGTGGGGCAAGCCTGTAATGCCAGCACTCGGGAGGCTGAGGTAGGAGGATGATTGCGAGTTCAAGACCAGCCTGGGCTACACAGTGAGCTCAAGGCCAGCCTGAACTGCATAGTGAGACCCTGTCTCAAAAAGAAAAACAGGGGCTGGGGCTGTAGCTCAGTGGAATAAGTGCCTGCCTGGCAAGTGCAAGATCCTGAGTTCGATCCCTGGTACCAAAACAAACAAAGAAACAAAAAACCTCAGTGGAGCTGAGGTCAGTCTGTCATCCTGAACTCAGGAAAAGTGCCTGCGAAATTGGGACCTGACGTGCTGCTGAGATGGGTCTAATGGATGGGCACCTCCCTAAGGGGAAGGGCAGCCTCCTCTAGAGCTGACTGGGAGCATTCAGAGGTCACTGGAATAGACTGGAGCTCAAAAATGCCAGGGGCGCAGGGCCCAGGCAGTCTTGGGATGCAGGGGAAGGGCCGGGTGTCAGCCAAGAGGGAGAGGAGGGCAGGCCTGCCCAGCCTGAGGCTAACGCCCTGTGAGGAAGGCCTCTTCTAGGCCTCCCTTGTCCTTGGTGTGAGCTGAAAGTCAAGGAACAGTGTGAGACTCCCCGGTGGGTGGGTAAGCGAAGGCAACTGATTAAAGAGCTTGCCAGTGTCTGCTGGAACTAAACTAGCTGGAGAGGGGTAATTTGGAGGGGGGTCTGGCAAATTGCTAATTGTCAGGATCAGGTGAAGGGCATGTGTGTATTTACTGCATGATTCTGGTCATTTGGAGAAGTAAACTTTTTTCCAAAATGAGAATTCCCCACCCCCACCACTGCCATGCATAATCCCGGCTTCTGGGAGGTTGAGGCAGGAGGATGGGAAGCTCTAGCCCAGCCTGAGCAACTCAGTGAGATCCTGTCTCAAAATAGAAAAGGGCTGAGGAGGTAGCCCAGTGCGAAGACCCTGAGTTCAACCCCCAATACTACCACCACCAAGAAAAAATACTGCTCTCCTCAAAACAAAGCAAATAAAAAAAACTGACATCATGGTTAATTTCTGTCTTTTTGTTTGTTTGTTTGTTGTTTTGGTCTTTTTGAGACAGATTTTTGCTCTACAGTTCAAACTGGCCTTGAGCTCACTTTGTAGCCCAGGCTGTTACCAGATTTGCAATGACCCTCCTGCCTCAGCCTCCTGAGTGCTGGGATCACAGGCGTGCACCACCATGCCCAGCCTTAATTTCTGTTTTGAAACGAACAGCAGGAACAAGAGGAACTTGGAGGAAAATCAGGTAACTGGAATGCAGATGGTATTAGGTGTTTGTGGGATCATATCTTTATTCTCAGGTTGGGGAGTCGTGGTTGACATAGGAGAAGGTCCCTGTTCTTGGGGGGTACATGCTGAGACCCAGGAACAAAATGTCACAATGCCAGCATGTACTGGCCAGCCACTTAGAAAGTGATACCTAGCAGGTGTGTGTGTGTGTGTGTTGGGGGAGGAGGGGGTTGGGTGGCAACAATGCCTGGCCAAGACTGCAGGGGGATTATGGAAAATGCTTTCTGTATGCTTGAAAGTTTTCATAATACTATTTTTGAGTGAAAAGGGAAAAAATGACCCTAGAGGTGGAAAACAGAGAAACAAACCTCCAGAAACGGCCCCCAGCCGGATGTTGTGGCGCACACCTGTAATCCCAGCACTCAGGAGACTGAGGCAGGAGGATCACTGTGAGTTCAAGGCCAGCCTGGGCTACAGAGTGAGCTCAAGAGCAGCCTGAACTGCGTAGCGAGACAAAAGACAAAAAAGAAGAAGAAAAAAAGAAACGGCCCCATCTATACACCGCTCCTCAGCCCCCAGCCCGACGTGGGAGACAGGAGCAGAGGGGCGAAGGAGGGTCCCCTCCACCGCTCGCTTATTCTCCGCCCAGTGCGCCGGTGGTGTGTGCGCTGGCTAAACCACCGGCGCTCCTCCTGGCCCTTTGTCTTCGTGGTTGTCCTCACCCAGGGCTGTGACGGGCTCCTGTCACAGCCCCGTTCTATGTGAGTGGAGGCTGCAGCCCAGAGAGCAAAGTGACGCGCCTGAGCTGCATACTGGGTTGGGGGCTGGGGGCTGGGTCCTCGGGCCTCCCGTCCTCGTGGGTTTAAATGTGCGCTGACTTTGCTGTGTGACCCTGGGGCGCTCGGCTGCCCTCTCCGAATGGCCCTGCCTCTAGCCCTTCCCTCCCCCAGCCCTAGGTCTCCTAGCTGCTCCTCCCCCCAGCCTCACCTTCTGCGTCTGTCTCCCCTCCCGTCAGGACTTGCCACAAGGAGGCTTTGAGCCTGAGGGATGGCACTGCTCGTGGCAAATTTCAGGCAGCAAGAGAGAAGGTCGCTGGAGAGCTAGTAAGGGAGATTCTCTCCCCTCCTCTGGATTCGCTTCCCCACTGGCTCTTATTCACCCCTTGAAGCCCAGGCAAATGTCACCCACTCTGAGAAGCTCCCTCTAGCGTGGGTTGGGTTAGGCACCACCCTATGGCCCCCATAGCTCCTCCGAGTATCACCATTATGAGGGTGCGGGTCTGTCTGTCTGGGAGGGCTGGGTCTTCTTCATCCCTTTCTGTTGTAGCTGGGGTTTACAGGGGATACAATACAGGACATATAATTTATAGGATTATTTTCTAATAGTCATCCAAAGAGTCATGTACAAAGAAATTGCAGGAAATCTGTCTACACACTAAAGAATCTAGCTGAGGGCCTGGTTCCCATGGCCATGTCCTGCATGAGTTTAGCTGAAGACCTAGAGCCCATAACAATGTCTCTTATGAGTCCAACTGGAGGCCCAGAGCCTTGGACAGTATCTCACACAGGCCTGTTTCACGATCTGCGCTGGGAAGGCCCAAAGGTCAGTGGTGGAAGCTAGAAAGTCTGTGCCAGCAGGATGAAGGATCTGCGCCAGCAGGCTGGGGGATCTGCACTGGAGCCGGGAAACAATGTGCAAAGTAAGAACCAGAGCTCCCCTGAAAAGTACCACAGCCGTCCTCAGTGACAACAAGGTCCCAAGCTCTTTCGACGATGAGAATAGCCAAATTCATATCCGGATGGCCAGCATGACAAGCTCCTCCAGGAGAACCAACAGCCTCCTGAAAGCACCCCTCCAGTTCTTTTCATACTGGCAACAATCCTCAGGCCAGGTGTGGTAGCACACCCCTGTAATCCCAGCACTCAGGAGGCTGAGGCAGGAGGATTGTTGTGAGTTTGAGACTAGCCTGGGCTACAAAGTGAGCTCAAGGCCATTCTGAACTGCATAGTGAGGTCTCAAAAAGACCAAGAAAACTCCAACCAAACTGTTATGGTTTGTGTCTGCATGTCCCCCCAAATCCTCATGCAGTTATGGGGTGGCTCTTAGAGTTTATGACTGATCCATGATCCAATGCTGGGATTATGGGTGTGAGAGCTATACCTGCCCTAGGGCAGATTGTATATATAAAGGAGAGAAAGGCTGCTGGCTGCCATTCCTGCTGCCATTCCTCCCTTCTTGCGCTTGTTGCTTTGCTGTGTACTGCCGCCATGAATTGCAGCCCTCTGCCATGTGCCACTCTGCCTCAGAACAAGCCAAGTGTGGACTGAAACCTCCAAAAACTGTAAGCTAAATAAACCTTTCTTTCCTTCATTTTGGATGTTGGGTATTTTGTCTCAGCAACAAGAAAAAAGTAACCAAGACACAAACAAACAAAAAAAACAATCCTCATATGGGCCTCCCATACCCAGCACCAAGCTGGTTCAGTTTAGCTGGGTGTTACATTGACCCCAGTTGTCAATCCACTACACTACCCATTCTGCAGAATGGAAAACTGAGATCAGACTGCAGTCATATAGGCCTCAGAGAAGGCTCATCCCAGTCCCATCACCCACTTCCTCCCTGAGGTTGGGAGCCTCAGTTTCCTCCTCTGTAACACGACGATATTGGCTCCTCCTGCTCAGATCTTTTCCCTTCATTGGACTGGCTTCCATGTTCTCTGCCTTTGCTGTTAGCAAGTTACAGTTCTGACGCAGTGCAGGCTTGCTGGGTGCGCGCAGAGATCCAGGACCTCTGGTACAGGGCGCAGCTGTGCAGCACCGTCCTCCCACAGGACATGTCCTTTACGCTCAACTCTCTCCCTCACTGCTGTGCTCCCAGGCCCTTTCCCACTGAGCTGTCCTGTCTCTGTGGTTTTGCCTCTTCCGGAATATTCTGGAGATGGTGTGGAACTGAATGCAGGCTTTTTACCTGGTTTCTGTCATTCAGCAGCATGATCTGCAATTTGTCCATGTTGCTGTCTGTACCCACCAGTCATTCCTTTTTTTTTGGGACAGGGTCTCACTATGCAGTTCAGGTTGCCACTTTGTAGCCCAGGGCTTCAGCCCCCCGAGAGCTGGGATTACAGACATGTGCTGCTACGCCCAGCCCAGGTTGTTCCCTTTTTGTTGATCAGTAATATTCTACTGATGAATACACCAGAAGGTGCTTATCCATTGCTGAGTTCATGGACATTCAAATTCTTTCTGGGTTATTTCTTTTTCCTCCTTCCTTTCTTTTCTTTTATATGGTTCTGGGGACTGAACCCAGGGTTTTCTCCCTGAAATATATCTCCAGGTCTCTCTTTTTACAATTTTGAGATAGGGTCTCACTAAGCTGCTGAATTTCCCAGGCAGGGCTGGAATTTGTAATCCCTTTGCTTCAGCCTCCCGAGAACTGGAATTGTAGGCCTGCACCACCATGCCTGGCCTTCCAGGTTTTTTCTCTAAAGCTGCTATTAACATTTGCTTGTGTGTGTGTGTGTGTGTGTGTGTGTGTGTGTGTGTGTGTGTGTGTGAACATAGCTATCGTTTCCCCTGGGAGTGGCATGGCCTGGTTGGAGGTAGGTGCGTGCTGAACCTTACGAAAAAGGGCCAACTTCTTTCTGGCTAGTTGTACTGTGTTTACGCTCCCACCGGTGGTGGGTGAGGGTTCCAGCTTCTGCACATCCTTGTCAGTGTTGGGGACACAGATTCACAACGGCTAAATTTGCACACTTACCTAAGAGACACACGGAGGCTTGGGATTATCCCTATTACCCTTTTGATTATTTTTAATTTTTTTTGGTACCGGGAATTGAACTCAGGACCTTGCACTTGCCAGGCAGGTGCTTATGCCACTGAGCTATATCCCCAGCCCTTTTTAAAATTTATTTTTAATTTTTTAAAATTGTATTTAAATTTTAATTTTTTTTTACCCTTTTGAGATTTCCCATTAACTCTTTAGGGATGGGCCATCCTCTCCCACCTACTAAGACCAAACTAAAACCACTAAGATTAAAAAACTCTGCAGAGCAAGGTCCTTCTTAGCATGGGGTCACCTCTGCCATCTTCGGCCATCCCAGGGTTCCTTTGCTGATGAGTCACTGACCTCTTGTGACCTTTTTTTTTTTTTTTTTTCATTTTGAGGCAGGGTCTCACTATGCAGTTCAGGCTGGCCTTGAGCTCACTTTGTAGCTCAGGTTGGTCTTGAACACACAATGATCCTCCCGCCTCAGCCTCCTGAGAGCACACCTGGCGAACATCTTTTTTTCAGAAGGGAAACTTCAAAGGGAGATTTTTTTTTGTACCGGAATCAAACTCAGGACCTTGTGCCACTGAGCTACATTCCCTGCCCTCCTGTGACCTTGAATCTTCTGCCAGCCCCTCCTCTCATTGTAGACACCCAACAAACAGTGGCTGGGTTGGGGTGTCTTTGTCTCTGCCCGTTCTGAGGCACTGACCTCCCATCGCCCTTCACGCACTACTGAACGTGTCTCTGTCTTATTTCACCCTTTCGCCGTGGCCCTCACACAGGCAGTGGGGATCTTGGCCAGGTCCCCGATACTTGACACCCAAACAGAGGTGTTCTAACGAGGCCTGAGAGGGAAAAGCCGCCTGAGTGGAAAGAAAAGGACCAGAGATGGTGAGAAGGACTCCGCGGGATGAAGTTGGGGGCCCCAAACAGAGCGGAAGGAAAAGCCCTTGGCGCCCTGGAAAGTTCTGTTGTGGGCAAATGGGGCAGAAGCAATCCAGAGAGTAGCAGAATTGCATCCAGCTCCTCATAAGCTGCTTAGACAAGTGGGAAGTCGTGTTAGTACTGGCACCTTCACTAAAATGCCGTGTGGAGTTATTAAGTTCAACCCTTGGCTTCCGCAGATAGGAGCCTTAGATTTAGAAGATTGGGACAGGGTCTGTGAAAGTTTAAAAAGAGCTCATGGCAGGGATGAAAAAATGTCATCAAAAACATTTCCCTCTTGGGTGTTAGTGAGCTCTGTGTTAGAACTCGTAAGCCCTGTGCTGCCTAAAGCGCCAGCGTAGAGCAGATGGCGAGGAATGGTATTCTAAAATGAGAAATTAGACGGAAAGTCAACAGGAAGAAGGGTCGGTGCATGGGGCGGTAAATCTCCAGGTGCTCCCCTATCATTGAGGAAGAACTAACGGCAGATGGGGAAATTCCAGGGCCGGTGCCTTCAGGCCACATATGTCAGAGCCTCGGATGTCTAGTTACCAGGCTGCAGTCTGAGAAGCAGCCAAGCAGGGAGAGATTCTTGGACCTTGCTGCTTTCCACTGATCTGTAGCCCTGACCCAGATAATCAGAATCTGCTGGTGTGGAGGACTAGCTAGGGGACTTCTCATGGGAGGAGGAGCAGTTGTCTCCATTTTGGCTGAGCCTGACCCTGTTTCCCTGTATTGATATGTCCAGAGCTGGCTAGGACCTTTTCCTTAGCTCTTCGTTTGGCTTTAAGCAGTGCATATCGGTCTAGCGCAGGTGCTGATGGTGGTCTCTGAAGATGGCAGACATGTTTCCCTGGACCTCTGTTGATGACACCAGTGCTCCACGCTGTCACTGGCCGCTGGAATGAAGCCTGGGGACAGAGGCTATGACTTCCTGGGGCTTGAAAGATCACACATCCGAGCTGAAGCACCGACCCCAAAACATCAGACACTACCTCATTTGTGTTATGCAGATTACTCTTCTGCATGTCCTTCCCTCTGCATGGGAAGAGGTGGTTTCAGGCCTCCTACCTGGCCCAGCTCATGGCTCTCACCTGCGTCCCACGGTTCTCACAGCCACTCATCCTCCAGCCCCTCCCTTCTTCCCGAATGAATAACACCTGGGTTCGGCCCTGGGCCGAGGCCTTTGTTCCGATGGCCGTCACTGTGGCTGGACTTAGGCCCCCTTGGCTCCCCATAACTACAGACACCCTTAGTGTCTTTATTCTCACCACAGGTTGCACTGGAAGGGGTAGATTGGCACTGACCCACTAGGACTTTACATTATTAACGGAGTTAAACAGAGTGCAATGAGTGGTGGCACGCAAGGGCCATTTACCTGGGGATTTTAGATTCTACTGTGGAGACTCATCACCTGAGGTCTAATGCTGTGCAAAATCTTACCCGCTCCTGTCTGTCTCCTGCTCAGTACTTACATTTTAATGTTCAATTGCAAAAGCAAGCTGAGGGTCAGGCTGACAGACACAGACGGGATGGTAGGGCCAATACAACGGCAGGAATGTCACTGAGAATGGGACAGTTTGCAGATGTGACCCAACAGTTGTGGTGTACCGGTGAGACTTTTGAACAAATGGGACATATAATGGAAGGCTTGCTGTGCCTCAGGACAGGGGCTCGGTCCAGTCTGAATATCTTGCAAGGGCTGGGAGAACTTTACACACAGCTTGTGGTCAGACTACACGAAGCCCTACACAGACAAATTCCTCACGTTCAAGCCGCTGACATACTTGTTCTTCAGCTCCTTTAGGACGATGCCACCCAAGACTGTAAATGGGCTTTGACTTCCATGCAAGCTTCTAAAGATTTAAACAGTTACTTTAAAGCTTCCCAGGATATCAGTTCAGAAACTCATAGAGGGGTATCTGTGTTAGCTCAGGCTATGCTGGCTTTTACAAAACAAGGTAAAAACAACCATGCTAAAAATGTCACATGTTTTAATTGTGGTAAAATGGGACATTTTTGCCGACAATGCACGTTTGCAAGCAAGGCAGTAACTGTAACACCTCTGGGACCCCACTAGCTCCAGTCTGGGAAGTACGGAGGCATATCTGGGTGCTTGCCTATGACGTGCAAAGGGTCATCATTGGGGTGCACATAATCAGTCTAAAGATCACAGAGACGGAGCTCCCTTGCTGGGAAACGGGAAGGGTGCTCAACCCTGGGGCCCCAAACCCCAGTGGGGAATCAAGCTTCCAGAGTTCCACTCAAAACCTCAGTCAGATTTACCCGGTCCAGATCTGACAGCAGGCTTAGATTTCTGGCGGTACTGGGGATCGAACTCAGGACCCTGCACTTGCTAGGCAGGCGCTTATTCCACTGAGCTATATCCCCAGCCCAGGCTTAGATTTCTGAAGGAACATTGTCTCCCTCACTCAGAAGACTTCAGGGAGCACAGGAGTAGATCAATCAGACACCTGAAAGGCAGATCTCACCGGGGGCAACGAGCCAGCTGCCGGCTCCCCCTGGGGTTTGGCGATCTCCACCTGGAGAAATACTATTGGGTTAGTTATGGGGAAAGCCTCTCCAAGTTTAAAAGGTCTTATTGTTATACCTAGTGTTACTGACGAAGGTCATGGAAATGAGATTCAGGCCTTTGTACAGACAATGGGTATTTGGGTAACTGAGCCTGGAGGATATATTGCTCAGTTGATATTATCCGTACCCCCATCTGGTGATGCATGTTTTAGACAGGGCCCTCAGTTAGGTCGAAGAATGAGAGAAACCTTAAAAAGAGAAATTTATTTTACCCAAAAGCTGGTGGAGGAGCCACCCATGTGCTCCATTAAAATTAGTGGAAAAACCTTCCATGGTCTATTAGATACAGGCGCCGGTGTTGCTACAACCTTGTCTGCTTCCTGGCCTGCTGAGCGGCTTCTGTGTCATCGGTGGGCTCGGTGAGCCCAAGTTCTACAGTGTGAGTCTTCCTTAACGTATCACGGGCCTGATGCTCAAACTGGTGTATTTCTTCCCTTTGTAGCCTCTATTTCAGTAAACTTGTGGGGAAGAGATTTTTTAAAAGAATGGAAAATGAAATTGCTGAATCCCCCTCTGTTGCTCAAAAGGTTATGAATAAGATGGGATATGCACAAGGTAAAGGACTGGGAAAAGTAATCAAGGAAACCCCCAGGCTTAGATGTTGATATTTAGTTAGACAACATTTGAATCGGGTATCAAAACCTCTGTTTAGTGGGGACCATTGATGCTTCCCTTCTCAAAACAGCTTTACCCTTGCAATGGAACACTGAAACTCCGCTTGGGAAGATCAGCGGCCCCTCAAAAAGGAGAAGCTCCGATGTCTATATGAATTAATACAGGAACAAAGTCAAGAGGGTCACTCGGGGCCATCCATTAGTCCCTGGAACATGCCTATGTTTGTTCCAAAAAATCTGGTAAATGGAGACTGTTACAGGATTTGAGAGCAATTAATGCTTGCAGGCCAATGGGGGCTTTGCAGCTAGGACTTCCATCCCCCACTGCTGTGCCTAGGGGGAGGCCCCTGATTGTCACAGGTCTCCAGGAGGCTTCCTTACAATTCTCTTACATCCTTCTGATCGTCAGAAGTTTGCTTTTTCTCTACCTAGTGTAAACTTTAAGGAATCTATGAAGAGATATCAATGGATGTCTCTCCCATAAGGGATGAAAAATAGTTTGGCCTTCTGTCAACATTTTGTAGGACAAGCCCTGCAAAATGCCAGAGAACAGCCTGGCACGGTGGCGCACGCCTGTAATCCTAGCACTCAGGAGGCTGAGGCAGGAGGATCATTGCGAGTTCGAGACCATCCTGCACTATAAAGTGAGCTCAAGGCCAGCCTGACCTGCATAACAAGATCCTGTCTCAAAAAAAAAAAAGATGCCGGAGAGTAATTCCCTCAAGCATATGAGCAACTAATTCTAAATCTCATTATATAACTTGTCTTGATGAAAAGAGATTTAGGCTTTTGGCTTTTGTATAGCTCCTGATAAAGCACATATTTCCAGCCCTTTTATTATTTAGGAACTTTTTTTTTAACAGAATGGGTGGTGAGACCTCAAACAATCAAAATAAGACAAGATCTGCTTTTGACTTTGAATGATTTCCAAAAGTTGTCAGGAGATATACATTGGATCTGCCCTAAAGTAGGCATAGCCATTTCTTAATGAAAACACCTTTACGAAACCGGCAGGGTGACTCTCAACACACTTTGTGCATGGAGTCCTCTTGCGAGCTACAGCTAGCCGAATCAGTGCTGCACCAGTGCCAGGTGTATCGTGTTAACCTCTGGTATCCTTTTATCCTGTGTGTACTGGACACTCCACATTCTCCTACAGGATCGTTAGGCCAATTTTGTGATCATCAATTCTTCCCCATAGAATGGCTTTGTTTTCTTAATCAGCTGGTAAAACTTTTATGTACTGAGCAGATGCCTGGAATTATAATGAATAGATGAACCTGCTCTACTTAGCTTTTCACTGCTGATCCTTCTATAATAGTTTTAACCATAGATTTGACTCAAAATGCTACCATTGCAAGAAGCTATGTATTGGCAGATGGCTTTTACAGACTTCATTGGACGGATTGACAATTATTTTCCTAAGGGTCTCCTTCTCCAATTCTTTCTTAAACACCTTTGCATTTTACCTAGAATAACCCAGTTAAAGCCCATTTCTAATGCACCTACTTTTTTCACAGACAGCTCCTCTAAAGGAAAAGTGGCCATATGGAGTCCGGACTTTCAGCATGTCATTTTAACCCCTAATCTTTCAGAACAAGATAAACTTTTATTATTATTATTATTATTATCATTATTATTATTATTTTGGGTACTGGGGATCAAACTCAGGACCTTGTGCTTGCCAGGCAGGTGCTGTGCCGCTGAGCTGTATCCCCAGCCCCACAGGATAAAATTCTAATAATTATGCTCACGGTTCCAACTACAGTGTTAATGTCACTGATCTTTCCTGGGTGCTCAACCACTGAGGTTTAGAGACCAAGTCTAGAAAGGTAACTGGGCAAAGGGAATAGCCAATATTTTTGTTCTTGCCCTCTGAGGTCAATGAGAACCCAGGACATGAGGGAACTTTTTCTGTGACACCCTTTAACTCTGGGGAGTCACACAACCTCTTGACCAAGGAGATGTTGGGCACACAGGGAATGAGAATATGGCCTTGTGCCAAAGGAGGGTCACTAGAGGGAAAAATTTCCCAAGCTTTCATAGAAAGCAGTTGGTCAAGCCAAGGCCATGACTCATCCTGGTGACTGACTCTGACAGAAGTACTGAGAGGCTCTGTGCATGGCTTCAAGGTAAATCCCAAGGAAACTTAACTGACCTGGATAGGTAGCGAGAGGTTAATTTTAGCTAACACAGATCTCACTTTAGCTTGGTCTTAAACACCCAGCAGAAAAGTACAACCAAAAGATGTACACAAACAATGCCATAGTAATCTAGTTATAAAAAGGTGCACCAGTTGTTGACCCCTTCTAGCAGTTTCCAGCTACACTAGTAGCTGAGCAGTGTTGTAGATCATTAGGAAAAACTGTAGTAAAATGTGCTTTGATTATACATGCTCCAATTTCTCAGAAATTTGTTTATTTTTGCCTAGAGGCTGCCAAACTCCAAGTGATCATACAGATGAAACCAGTGACAAATGTGCTAAACTCCTTTCACTGGGACCCACCAGATCAACCTTGTAAAGAGAGTTTATAAGTGCTAAACCACGACATGACCTCTATCTGAGGCCCATTAGGCTAGCTCTCTGGAGAAGGCCCGTGACTGCACTGAATCAATGTCTGAGTTCTAACAGCTCCGAGCAGTTAGATGAGATCAGTGCCCGTTCCCCTCTAACTGAAGTTAGGGATTCTTCTTCAGAGGGAGAAATATTACAGATAGTTAAGTTATTTAGAAATATTGTAGATAGTCAGACAGGGCTGGGCTTTGGAAAGGTCAGTGCAGGAGAGAACTGTGGCTGGCGCTGCAATTTGCAAAAACAAAAAGGGGGAATATAATTACTTCCATATACATGATTAGATTTTTTTTGTCTTTTTGAGACAGGGTCTTGCTATGCAGTTCAGGATGGCCTTTAGCTCACTTTGTAGCTCAGGCTGGTCTTGAACTCATGATGATACTCCTGCCTCAGCCTCCGGAATGCTGGGATCACAGGCATGTGCCACCATGCCCACTATGATTAGATCTTTCTATTTTTACTTTAAAATTAAAAAAAAAAACCTGGTTGCAGAAAGTAAATAACCTCCATCAGATTATCATTAATGAAAGGACAAACCTTGAGCTGGGCATGGTGGTGCGCGCCTGTAATCCTAGCATTCAGGCGGCTGAGGCAGGAGGATTGCTGTGGGTTTGAGGCCAGCCTGGCTACAAAGTCAGCTCAAGGCCAGACTGAACTGCAAAGCAAGACCCTGTCTCAAAAAGACCAAAGCAAAGCAAAAGAAAACAAAACCCAAATCTCACAAGTGTGCCTAGGGCTCAAGTCCTATGGAAAGCCATCCAAACAGGAAAGTGGCCCTGTGCAGTTAATAACATGGGTTGAGGGGACACTTGTGTTAACAGACAATGGAACACCAGTGTGGTTGCCCTCCTGGAACGTGTGACCGCGGAGAGAGGAACATCCCAGCCCTATGGTGGAGCCTGTTCCTGTCTGGCCCTCTAGCACAGGCATTCTTGAGGATGACCCTAGAGAAAAGCCTTACACCACGAGTACTGAGATCCACACAGGCTGCAAAACCCATGACATGGGGACAGCTAAGGAGGACAGTGAAGGAGGCCCATCCAAAGATGCCCAAGCATATGTTTGTGGCTATGACGGTTCTCATGTCTTGTATGCTGTTTCAACTGCTGCGGTTAGAGAAGCCCACACTTGGGACCGTCTGTCATTCTGATCTTTGCCGTGCTTGCAGGTGTGTGGCAGAGTCTCCTTGTGGCCCTTTCTTGCGCTCCCTGGGTTTTCGCTTATTCACCATCCCGTGGGGAGGTGTCTGAGCCTTACTGCCCATTGCGCTGGTCAGTGTTATTACTGTTGTTATTACCTCATTACCCCACTGTGTGACGTGCCTCCAGTTTGGAACTGCCAGGAGCACTTGCCCACAAGCTTGCTCAGTGCCCCGATCCAGCCGTCACATTCCCCCTGCCAGACCTCCCTGAGGGAGCTGCTGCCCCGCCCTGGTCTCTGAGTTGTTTGTTGTTGTGATGCTCGCTTATCGGATCCTGCCAGCCAGCCTTGGCTGCTGCGTAGAAAGGAGAGAGGGCTCAGGGACGGACCTCTCCCTCCTCGCCCTGCCTGAGGGGCAGAGCGCTATCTCCTGGCACCCACCCACAGTCCTGGCACACTGAGTGTACACAGCAGAGTCCCGCACTGAGCCACAGCACGGCAGCTGGGCCTGGGCTCTGATTTCTAGCTGCCAAATGAGACAGTTGAGGCTCAAAGAGACATGGCTGCTCAAAGTCCCACAGCCCAGCCCAAAGAGGTGGCAGCAAGATCTGCTCATAGGTCCCTTGAAGTGTGAGTGTCACTGTCATTCAGCATACACCCCTCCAGCTCCCATGAACTGCCCAGCGGAGAGACAGCTGGAGGCTGTCTGAGTGACGGGTGCCTGGTAGACAGAGCACCAAGCGCTACAGGAATTCATCCACAGACAGAGGTCCTTGTGTTGTTATCTCACTTTCCAGATGAGGGAACCCAGGCAGAAAGCCCGAGCGATACACTGGGTAAGTTAGCAGCAGAGCAGGACAGGATCCCAGCAATGTCTTCCTAGCCCAAGAGCCTGCCTGCTGGGCCCAGCTGAGCAGATGGCCTCTGTCCTTCCCGGGACCTGTTCAACCTGTGTGGCACTCATGTGGTGTGTGTACATCTTCGGTTGTCAGAGTCCCCCCGAACCTATGACATCCCTCTTCCATCCCCCTTCGGGCACATTTTGGCTCCCATGATGTGGTGCAGCATGCTGCTTTCGACCCTCATGCCAGTGTCACCTTTACACGTTCAAATCTGCCCTGAGTCTGGAGGTGACTTGGCGAGCTCTGTTTGTGTTTAGACACATGGGCCCTTGTCTGAACCAGCCCTCTTCCAGAATTGCCTTCCTCAGACACACATACGTGTGGGGGGTGATGTTTGCACAAGGACATTCACCAGAAGTGCCGAGTACTGAAGTGGCCCCATCCCTGCTGCACACTGCGGGAGTCAGCAGTGGAGTATTAGGAAGCCATGAAAAGGTGAGGGTGCTCACCTTGTGCTGAAGTTGGAGGATGCAGAGGGGACGTTAAGTGAACAGAACTGTAGGACTGTGAAGGGAGAAAGGTGTTGATGTCTCTGCAAGGGCTCAGAAGCCTTTGGTGATGCTGGGTGGGTCCTGAGAAGATTCCAGGGCACCTGGGCAGCACAGGTGGGACACTTTTCACCCCATCTGTGGCCATCTTTTGCTAGGAATTGAATTTTATTTATTGAAATTTATTCATTTATTTGAATAAATTTGAGTTTGAATTTTATTTATTTACTTGTCTTTTTTTTCTTTTTGAGAGTTTTACCATGTAGTCCAGGCTGGCCTCAAACTTGGCAGTGATCCTCCTGCCTCAGTCTACTAAGAGCTGGGATTACAGGCCTGTGCTGCCAAGTGTGACTTTTTTGTCCTTTTCAAACAGGGTGTCACTATGCAGTTCAGGCTGGCCTGGAACTCATGTAGTGCAGGCTGGACTAAGTCAGCAATCCTGCTTCAGCCTCTCAAGTGCTAGGATTACAGGCATGCACCACCACAGTCTGCCTTGAATTTTAAATAGAAATTTCTTCCTCCTCCTCCACCTCCTGGAGGCCTTCTCTGATGTCATGCTTGAGGTGTCCTACCTGAAGCGATGAGTAATCTAAGTGACTTCAAGGTGCGGCCTGTTGCCTCCCCTCCAAATCCAGCTGTCCTCCACATGCTTGGGTGCATTTCCTCCCAGCGGGGGCCCCAGCTGGGTCAGACTGGATCCCCCGGGGGAAAGGCAAGGCGGAGGTTGCTTTTCAGGGGATCCTACTCAGAACTCTGGAGACAGTGAAATCCTCCAGGTCCAGTGAGGCCTCCTGCCCTGGCCTCAGGAGTGGGTAGGTTTAGAAGCCACGCCTTGCTGGGTGTCTTGGTTACTCCAGGCCCAGCATTAAGGAAGGAAACATTTATTTAGCTCACAGTCTGTGGAGGGTCCAGTCCATACTCAGCTGGCTCTAAGGCAGGGTGGCACATGGCAGAGGGCAGCAGCTCACGGCAGAGGGAAACAGCAAAAGTAACAAGAACACAAGCGAGGAGCAGGAGGGAGGATCAAGGCTCTTTCTCTCTCTTACGTTGTATGCGGGCTGCCCACCCTAGGGTGGGTGTAGCACTCACACCCATAATCCCTGCATTGGACCACGAGTCAGTCACAAACTCGAGGAGCCCACCCCAGGACCACATGAGACTTTGAAGAGACAGCCAGACACAGACCATCCCACCGGGCCACACTATAACCCCACCGACTCTCATAAGCGAGGATGGTTACAACCCTGTCTTAAGTGGCTTAAGCGGCCAACAACGACGGTTGAGCACATTAAGGTTTATTTGTTTAATGAAAAAAAACCATCTTAGGGGTGAGGAAACTGAGCCTCAGACCAGTTAATTCCATAAATGACTGAGGTTCTACTCCATAATGGAGGAGCTGGATCTCTGTCCTAGAGGGGACTGGCCAAGAGGACCCTGCCCTTGTCCCCGGAAGGCCCAGCCTGGAGTTCCCTTTCTTGCTCTGAGTGAGGCTGGAACCTACAGACATGTCTGGTCTGGGCCTGTGTGAAGAGGTGGCACAGGGTTTGCGGGACCTGAAGGGTACTGGGAAGCCGCCCCAAATGCCAGGAGAGCATTCCAGGGAGGTGGCACTGGCGATTATCAAGTCCTCCAGATCCTGATGAAGCTCACTATCTTCTCTCACCACAGCTACCGCTCTGCCTAGTTTTATCTTGTGATTAGCAGGCTCCCTGGAGGAGGCCGCAAGCCTCGCTGTGGCCATGGCTCCTCCCTCAGCGTCCACCCCTCCTGCCAGCTGCTACAGCTGCTGATTCCTTTGCAGGTCCTACCTAAGAAAGCAGACTCCTTTTCAGCGGAGGAGGGGCCCCCTGCCAGGACCTTCTCCCTGGGAGACAGGCTGGCCAACTGGGAAGTGCATCAGGAGACCCTGTGAATGGCCACTGCCTATGATAAATTTCAGAAAAGGTGGTGCATGCCTGTAATCCCAGCACTCAGGAGGCTGAGGCAGGAGGATCGTTGTGAGTTTGAGACCAGTCTGGGCTACAAAGGGAGCTCAAGGCCAGCCTGAGCCACATAGCGAGACCCTGTCTCAAAAAGACAAACAAACAAACAAAAACCCAGAAGAGGCATAGAGGCTCTAAACAACGGGGCTGTAAATTCTTTGATGTTCCTCCACTGAGAGGCAGAGCCCATGGCTTCTGCCCTTAAATCTGGGTGGGCTGCTTCGACCCACGGTCAAGCAGAAGTGACCTGGAGGATGGCTTACGCTGCATAGGAAGAGGCTGCAGAGTACGACAGCTTCTCTTAGGACACTCAGGCACTGGCCATCCCCTGAGGTAGTGCTGGTGACACATGAGGGCAGGGAGGTGCTCTAGCCCACAGTCTGCGTTTGGAGTCAGATGCTCTCTAGCAGCCGTACGCAGGGAGCTGTTGGAGAGGACGGCTGGCATCTGGGTAGCGGTTGGTGCTCAGGCGCCTGCACCTGTGGAGCACTGCACAGCTGCAGGAGGAAGTGCAGACCCCGCGGAGGGCGGTGGAGATGGGCGCACAGGACCAGCTGCCAGGTGATAGGCCTATTCACGGGCTGCGTGCTAAGTTTTGGGTTAAAATGGGGGCAAGAATATCCTTTTGCATGAACTCGTATTTCCACGTGGAAAACCCCGGGAGAATGAATTCTAAACAGGTGAACATGTTTCCCTGCGTGCAGCTGGGGAGAGCTGAGCCTATGACACACGGGGACAGGAGTTAGGGCAAACCCTGGACCACGGTCCACACTGCCCTTGCAAAGCAATGGGGGAGGAGTAGAGGCGAGGAGTACTCCCTGGGACCCTGCCCTCTGCCCTCGCCTGCTACACACGCCTAGCCCTGGCACCATTTGAGCCGGAGGCTTGGGTGACTAGATGGTGTTGAGTTTCTTTGGGCCTGATGTCCCTGTGAGGATCTTAGTTTGTGTAATCCTGGAATCCTGCATGTAAGGGACAGGATTTGAGCTTTAAAGGACAAACACAACTGAAACACTCAATTTTACCTGTTTATGTTTAAATATGATATTAACATCAGTGATATCCCTCTGTTGTATTAACATATTGGAATCTTATATGTTTAAATTTTTTTTTTTTCCGGTACCGGGGATCGAACTCAGGACCTTGCGCTTGCCAGGCAAGTGCTTATGCCACTGAGCTATACCCCCAGCCCCTAAATTTTTTTTTTTTTGAGACAAGTTCTCACTATGTAGTTCAGGCTGGCCTGGACTCACTACGTGGCACAGGCTGGCCTCAGACTTGCAGTGATCCACCTGCCTCAGCCTCTCAAATACTGGGATTACAGGTGTGCACCACCACTCCTGGCTCTTATTCCTGGAAACAGCATATAATGCAGGCCAAAGTGTCTTACAGGAAAAACATAAAGAAGAGATACATCTTCCTTGCACTTCCAGTGACCAGAAATCATCATGGCTGACCTGTTGGAGCATTCCCTACATTTCCACCATGCCAGTGAGGCCAGGCTGCCGCCTTCACCAGCCTTTCCTCAAACAGGAATGACACCAGCTAGCCAAAGGGAGCGGTCTCGCCACATCCAAAGTGCACTGTTTGGGGTGCTGGGCATGTGTCAGCTCGGGGCTCCCCATGCCCCAAAGGTGCTCCTTCCCTGCCTCTGTGTGCCCCTACCCAGCAACCCAGGGGCTTCCCCAGCCATAGGCCCCCCTGCGCCAGAGCATGGCTCTGTCGTTGGGTAGGGGTGGCCTCGGAGATTGTGCCTCCTCTTGGCCACAGACTGTTCTTGGCTCTCTGATCCCCAAGCACACAAAAATAACCTGCAGACTCCAGACAGTGTGAACTTACTCTGAGGAGGGCTTGGAGGCCCCTGCTCTAACCAGGCCTCGGACAAGCTGGCCGCATGCCCAACAGATGTCTGAATCCATCTGAATGCTGGATGTCCGGGAGAGGAAATGAATTCCCTTCCTCAGCAGCTCCTGAGCTCCCAGCAACCCTTCTCCACCAGGGAAAGATTCTTCTCTCCACCCAAGAACGTTTCCAGCACTCATGTGGCAGTTTTCCAAGGTCAGCTACTTGAATGCCCAGCCCAGTTCTGTGCTGGGAAGATGGAGACGGGGGAGCCTGCGACCTCTGAAGCAGTGCAGAGGGTAGCAGGAAAGGCCTGGGCCTGGAGCTGTGCGCCCCCGGGACACAGCGGAGGATCAGAGGTTTCACTACTCCTCAGGATACGAGGCCTCTTCTCTGAATGGGCAACTAGGAAGATGCTCAGAAGGAAAAACCAGCATCTGATAGTATTTCTTGTTTAAAAAAATTTGCAACAAACAAACAAACAAACAACCCCCCTAAAACATTAGCTATCCTGGAGCAGGGGTGCACTTCCAGTAACCCCAGGTACTTAGGGGGTTGGCAGGTTCAAGGTCAGCCTGGGCAGCTTAGTGAGACTGTCTCAAAATGAAAATTTAAGAGCCTGGGGTGGTAAAGCACTTGCCTAAGGACCTGGGTTTACACACACACACACACACACACACACACACACACACACACACACGCCTGCGCTACGCTGCATGGCCAGAACAGGTCTGGGGCTTGACTGCAAGACTGGCTGGCTGCCTAGCTTGACATTTCCCAGAGGCCTGGCCAGCAAGGCTGCCTCTCTGCAGCTCAGGTCCAAGGCTATGCTCCTAGCTGAGATGGAGGATTGCCCAAGCACCCTTGGTGGTACACTTGTGTCCTCCCTTTTCCAGGGCTTCTGGGTGGGAGTGCTCTCTAATATTCTCTCAGCCTTGTGGCTGAGGTGCAGGACATTTGCCTGGGGTGTGGCCAGGTCAGTGTCCACTTCACTGTGAACTGTGACTCAGTGGCCAGCAGTCACAGACTTGGTGGTGTTTTCACCCATGTGGCTTTGCCAAGTGGCTTGTGGCTCTTTCCTGAGTGTGTAATTGGCAGACAGAGAGTCTCAGAATGATTTAAGATGCTCTCAAAATATTTTTGGCCATCTACTACCTGGGCCATTAACCTCCTAACCTTGTATCCTTCCTCTCTTCTCCACTGGTGCTTGTTCTGTGCCCTGGACACTCTGGACTTTTAATTTAATTTATTTATTTTTTTGGTCTTTCTGAGACAGGGTCTTGCTATGCAGTTCTGCTGGCCTTGAGCTCACTTTGTAGCCCAGGCTGATCTTGAACTCCCAACGATCCTCCTGCCTCAGCCTCCCGAGTGCTGGGATTACAGGAGTGCACTACCACGCCTGGCCTGGACTTTTAATTTTAATTAAAACAACACATGAGCAGTCCTGCAAGACTATAACAACACAAGGTGAGCCAGCCACCACCTGCCCCAGGCCGGCTCCCACCTGTGGGAAGGCAGAGCGGAGCATCAGTTACGTGCCAGGCTGCGGGACAGGTGAGCCGGCTCCTCCCCGCTCCATGGCGGACATTCTGGGCAAGCGCCCTGCAACCCTTTCAGTTCTTCTTTAGTTCTCTGTTTATCTCATAGGCTTATACTGCTCCCCTCTTTCCCCTTTTACTTTGGAGAGTATCTGATGGCTCCCTGACGCGGAGGACGAGAGTTTAGTTCTCCTTCATACAGATTCTTATAGTTTGCCTTCCAGAAGTCCCAGTCCCATCTCACTGCAAGGCTGGGCTGCATCCGTATTTGGTGTTTATAGTACCATGGTTATGTAAATGTTTTCCCCGTGAGCTGTGCAGCCCATTACAGCTACATGTTCTATTTCGTGTTATTTGCTTTTCCAGTTCATAATTGCCTTGTTTTCTTCTTGCGTCAAACTGGGCACTCGGTGGATCCTTTCAGTCTAGACCTTCACAGCTTTCAGCTCTGGGAAGCCAGAAAGCACAACTGCACCTCGTGAAGCCCTTTAGTTAGGGGCCGGCGTGTAGCTTAGTGGTACAACACTTGCTTGGCTGCACAAGGCCCTGGGTTTGAGCCCCAGCACAGCAAAGAGAAACGAGCGAAACTCCTTCACTCAGTTGTTTCCTGCTGCACCTGCTCCTCACCTGCACAGGAGCCTCCTGGCTTCCTGGGGTGGGTTTTGGCGGGCTTCGTGAGGCGTTTCGTGGGGGTCTCATGTTGGTGCTCTCTATCTTCAGAGGGCGCTGGTGGCCTCCTGGGACGTGTTTTCTCGGGGCTCTCGTGCTCTTGTCCGGCCTTAATCAGCCCCCCACCTCCCCCCCGCCTGCAGACTTTGTTTCAGCTTCTTCTGTTCTGCTCGGCTGTTTACCACCTTTCTCTTCACTTTCTAGCTATGAAAATTTTTGTAGACTCACATGTCTCTGTCAGACTTTCCTATTCACTTTGTCCTTGTGGGCTTGGACTTTTTTTTTTTTTTTTTTAAAAATTTCAATGCCATGTTTTAGTAGGGGTTTGGGACAGCAAGGGGGAAATCACCTGTTTAGTCTCTGATGAGCTAGAAGCCCCTGAGCCCCCGCTAGGTGCCACAGGCCTCCCTGACCATCCAGGGAGTCTCTGGTACATCACCCCGCTTTTCCTCTGTTCACAGCCCTTATCGCTATTTGGAAATTATTTTCTTTATTTATGTCTACCGATATGTTTGCCCCCACTCCCCACCAAACCCCACTCCTCGAAGAAGGTTTGCTGCACAAAAGCAGGGACCTTGTCTGTCAACTGCTTCACACGGTGTCGGGCAAAAACAGATCTTTAGGAAGCACACGTGGAGCGCATGGGTCTGAGCTTTGGCTCTTGTGAGGCAGACTTCAGCGCTCCTTAGGGAGAAGCTGGTTACGGTCAGAGCTTCCCAGAAATGAAAGACACCACCAGTGACAGAGGGGGCCCCTGTTGTGGGAGGGATGCAACCCCAGTCTGAGATGGCTGAGAGGAGACAGAGGCAGTGATGCAGATAGACAGGATGGTATCTGAGGGCTGGCAGAGACACACGATTGGCTCAGGGTCTTTCCTGGCTCGGACCAGAAGAGAGCCAGCCCTTTGCTGGGATGCACCCATGTCGTGGGGTCAGGACTGTGCAAATGCACCCATGCCTCCTTCTCCCTGGCTGTGTGATCCTGGGAAGGTTGACTGTTTGTGTTTGTTGCACTTCTGATCCAGAATGTGGTGAAAAGAATGGTGTGGTAGCGAATAACCATAATCCCAGCAATCTGGGAAGCCGAGACAGGAGGATCACAAGTTCAAGCCCAGCCTGGGCAATTTAGGGACTTAGCAAGAACTGTCTCAAAAATAAAAAGGGCTGGGGATGTAGCTCAGGGCAAAGGCCCTGGGTTCAATCCCCAGTGCAACAAAGCCAAACCAAACCACCCCTGAGGGCCTGGATTTGATACCAAGGTCCAGCTTTCTACAGAGAGCCAGGATGCAGTACCAGACTACAGTTAGAATGCCCCTATTTCTGATCTGCTCCCATCCTTCTGGCGTTGAGACTGGGCAGGATGCCATCAGCCTTGGGTTTGGTTTCCTCATCTCTGAGGTAAAGGTGTGTTTGTACTGGCTTCATTAGGGCGAGTGTCAGGTCACCAGCCCTAGTCAGGGTCTGTCGTCCACCTCCCAGGCAGGAAAGCACCAAGTCTGAGCACTGTAGGGGCAGAGGGCATTATATCGAGGCTCCTGGGATCCCTAGTTAGGCCTTTGGGGTTCCCAGGGTTTCCATGTGACCCTGCAGGGAACAGGTAGGCCAGACACAAGGCTCCATCAGAGGCAGGGGGCTTGTGTCTTTCCAGAGAGCAGTTGAGAAGGTGCAAAGGCAGCTTGTCTTGCTCAGAATCAGTATTGGGACCATTTTAATGGAAGCAAGCACAGGAAAGGGTAGGGAAAACTGTTTCCATTTGACAGGTAGGAGTTTGAACAATAGCAGCCTTGTACACATTTCAACATTTCTCTGACCCTGTTTTCTGTTCTGCTCAATGGACAGGATCACGGCATGCTCCTTGGTGAGATGCTGGGAGCTTCCTCCAGCCCACAAGTGTCTGCTGAGCACCTCCTGTGTGTGGACACTGCAGGGAGCCCACAGAGGATGTGCTTCGAGGGACTGGCATGTAGCAGGGGCATGAGTGTGCTCCTGGCTGCTTTGCAGGTAGAGCTGTGTCCCTTGTATGAATTCATCCTTCGATATTCAAGATTGGTGGCCATTGAAAAGATAGCAGGTGTGTCGTATAATCCCAGCTACTTGGAAGGTTGAGGCAGGAGGATTGCAAGTTCAAGACCTGGGAGACTCAGTGAGACTTTATCTCAAATTAATTTAAATAAGGCTGGGGGTGTAGCTCAGTGACAGAGTACTTTCCCAGTGTGTGTGAGGCCCTGGATTCAAAAGCTAGTACTGCAAATAAAATGAAATAAAATACTAAAATAAATAAAAGATAAGCAAGTGAGCCCTTGTGGTTTGTCCAGTCTGTTGCGGCTTCATAACCAGATCTTGAGAGCAAGCTTCCACTTGCTTCCAAACTTATCTCGGGATGCCTCTCCCTCGGCCAGGGCACCACCTGTAGCAGAGCCGACGCTGGGCTTGGGGAACCAGCCCCAGCCCTTGCTTTGGAGCAGCACAAACCCCACAGGAGAGGCAGACAGGTTTCTGGCCACTGAAAAAGCAGAGATGGTCCATGATGAGGATGTGGGGAGGGCGCTGGCAGGTTGAGAAGTGGGGTGGGAATGTGTCGGGTGGAGAAGACAGGGAAGGGCATTCCTGGCCAAGAGAAGAAGCAGCCTTTGCAAAGAAAGCTTCAAGGGGAAATCTCTGGCTGCGAGCAGTTGGGCTGGGCCTCTGGAGACACCAGGAGGGCTAGAGTGTTGGAACACGGACGGCCCTGTCTTGGAAGGCTCTCTGTTTGGCTGCAGGGTGGAAGGCCTGGGGGAAGGGGCATAGAGAGGAGGAGACTGGATGGTGCCGCACAGAAGGTGGCAGATCCTGTGCGGAGCACCGTAGAGCGCTGCTGTGCCGGGCCTGCGCACTAGATGGCGCTGTGGGCCAGCAAGCTGTGGCTCCACAACCAGGTGTGCCTGGCGGTGCCTGGAGTTGTCTGTGGACATGGCCACACCGTGTGGCCACTCCGCTTTGGTGCACCTGCTCGTGCACTCTGCTTTGTTTGTAAGCATGTGGGTGTGTACCTGGGGTGTGCCACCACGTGGGTGTGCGACTGCTGGGGTGGCTGAGTGAACGTGTGGTGTGTATAGAACGGGGCCCCTCACCTCCCATCACTCAGCCACGTTGATCACCTTGTTTCTCCCAAGAGCCATCCACCTCGGGGCCTTTGCACATGCTGACCCTCCACCTGGAATGCTCTTCCTCTCCCTCACCTCCTCAGGTTTCTGCTTAGGTGTCACCTTCCAGGAAGCTTTTCCTGACCTCCCTCTTTAAAATGACAACCCTCACCCTCTAATACATTCCTTGGTGTCTCCTCTACTGGTCCCCACAGTATTTGTCATGCCCTGACGCCCTGTCGTCTCACTTAGGCGTTCTGCATGTCTGCTTGGTCCCCCAGGATGCATTTCCCTGCGCACAAGGAACTGCCTCTGCCGTGTCCAATGCTGTGGCCCCAGTGCTGGGTGCACCGCAAGTCCCTGAGGAGCATTTGTTCAATGGACAAATGAATGAGCTACCCCGTTCTGGGTTTGACCACCCTCTCTCCGCAGCCCAGTCATACCCGCATCCTACCCTGGGCCACACTCTTCCCCCCTTGAGCCTCAGCATCCCAGCATTTGCCAAGAGATGCATTTGTAACTTTTCTCTTAGGAGTCAGGCAATAGGCAGCCTAGTGCAGCCCATGTCCAGTGGCTTTTCCGTTTTCTGAGAGCCTGTGGCATCCCCTGGCCCGCCAGAAGGAGGCCAGTGAACGTCGGCTTCGGGAGAAGAGAGCTGGTGACACCCCAGCTGTGCTCCCTACCCCAGCACTCTGCGCTGCGGCCCGGCGTGACCTTTATGCCCAGCCGGGCTCTGCTGTTTTTCCAGGGATGCTCCCCCTTGTCTCTGCCCGGCAAGCTTCTCCCGGCCTTAAAGGTCCTCTGTCAAGGTCGCCTCATCTGAGGACGCTTTCTTAGCCCCACCCAGGTAGAGTCAGGGCCCTCCTGGGGCTCCTGCTCATGCATCTATTTATAACACCCCATGTACAGTTTTGTGATTCTTGGGCTGTTCGTCAGGCTCCCTGACTAAGCCACAAACTCCTTGTATGTGAGGACCATTTTGAGTCATCCTGGGGCCTCGGAGGCTGGAATGGGACTAGAGTTGTTTCATCCCTGTCTGTGGCATGCTTTCCTCCTTCCTCTGCTCATTCTTCAAATAGTTACTGGGCACCTACTGTACGCGTGGCTCTGGGCTATGCCCCAGGAATGCAGCAGGGAAGAAGATGGGCGGGATTCCTCTCACGAGGGACAGACAATCTGGAGGGAGAGCTGCACCAGGAAGAGGCAGTAAGCAGTCACTGGTGGCAGGAGGGCTGTGCAGAGTCTGATTTGGGTCCATGGCTGGGAAGACCCCTTGGGTAGTTCATTTAGGAGGAGATCTGAGGGATGAAAGGGAACCAGTTCCAGGAAACATGGGGTGGAGGATGGGAAAGATGTCCAGGCAGAAGAAGCAGCAAAGGCGAGGCCTTGATGCAGGGCAGCATTGGTGTGTTGAAGGGGCAGTACTGAGACCCTTCAACGTGGCGAGCAGGGAGAGGGTGGGAGGAGCAGAAGTCAGAGCCCTTGGCAGGGGCCTGAACCCAGAAAACCTGCCTGACCGGTAGTTCTGCAAGGAAGTGGCTGCTGCTGGGCGACCGTGTTAAAGATGGGTAAGTGCAGGTCCCAAGGTGCTCTGGACTCTCAGGGCGGCAGTACAGAGGAGATGGCTGCTTCTTGGGCGGTCCGTGGTGGGCTTAGCAGCTCATTTCCTGGCCACACAGCGAATGCCAGCCAGAGGTCAAGTACTTCTAAGCCTGAATGCATGAAGTGTTTTCAGAGACTTCACGGTCCCGCAGCACAGGTAAGCTCAGAGCTGCTCAGCGACTTCTCCAAGGTCATTCAGCTAGTGAGCAGGGGGTTGGCACTCAAACCCGTGCCTGGGAGTCCAAAACTCATGACTTCCACCCCACTGCCTGGAGAGAGTGAGCAAGACTCAGGAAGACAGCCAGAGTAATTATGAGGCTTCCCTCTTATCTTGACCGTGCTCCCCACTGCTGTGTGGGTGGGGCCCTGCAGGGCCCCGTTTTACATGCAGGCAAGCAGAGGCCAGGCCTTGCTGCCAGCATTCCTAGCAGGTGGTGAAATCTGCTTGCCTCACGTGAGGTCCCTGACAGAGCACACACTCATGCCCGCCTGGATGCCAGGGGCTGGCCCCTTGACCTTTGCCCTGCCTTTCCTGCCCTTGCCCAGTCTGGCTTTCCACGCAGTCACCTGACTGCAGAGCCGGAATAGTTAATGGCTCCTGAAACGCCCCAGGGTCTAAGCGGGAACAGGGGGAGGGTTGGCCTAGGGGGGCATTATACAGATAAGCAAGCAGGCAGGAGAGAAACAAGGCCTGACAACAGTCAACAAGCATTTACACAGGAGGGCTTGCCAAAGCGTGTGAAACGAGTTAAAATGACACCGTATATCCTCTGCGGCTCAGTTATTCCCCGTTTCTGCCTCAGATTCCATAGGGCACTAATGATACAACCAAGAAAACTGTTTGCATTGACATCACTAGACACCACCAGGTTCAACTGCGGTCCCACCCGGCGCGCTGCCCGGCACTTGCAGGCGCTCGAGGAAGCTCGCTGATGCAGGACGTAAATGGGTGCACACTGGATAAGGTGCTAAGCCCTTTACAACAGTCAATCAACAAGCATTTACCCACCTCCCGCCAACGCCCGGCTCGCGTTCTCATCAACTTTGCAGGGTGGGGCGGGGCAGTGCTGTGCTGTTATCGCCGCTCTCACACTGGCGGAAACGGAGACTCAGGGTGTCACCGACTTGGCCAAGGCCACCCCGACTACAATGTTGCCAAGTCAGACCTGAACCCGGGTCTCAGGAGCGCGCTTTTAACCCTGCCGCGGGATCCGCCCAGTCGGGTACCCTCGGGACCTCAGGGTTTTCCCAGATGACGCACCTGCAGGGGGCCGCGGGGTGGGGGCTGGAGGCGCAAGGGGCGGGGATTGGGCTTGACAGGCGGAGGCGGGCGCGGGGCGGGGGGGGGGTGGTCCTAGGGAGTGGATGGAACTCTGGTCTGGACAGGCAGCGGGAGGGAGGCGACTCGAGCTGAGGAGGGGAGGAGCCTGACTGGGTTTGGGTTTTCTGAGTGGCCGGGGAGCTTGACAGACAGTGGGCGGAGCCGGACCCGGAGTTCCTGGGCGGTGAGGCTTGCGCTTGACAGGCAGGCCCGCGCCGGCGGCTGATAGGCAGGGGACAGGCCCTGGAGACGAGAAGGCCAATTAGCGCGCCTGGGCGGGGCCTGCTTCGGCGCAGTCGGCCCGGGCCCCCGCGGCGCTTCACAGTCTGGGTCTGGCCGTCGTGGACGCGTTCCTGGTGTCACCGCTGCCGCCTCTGCTCCCCTGCCGCGCCCGGGCCGTCCGCCCGCAGCCATGAGCACGCTCGGGCCCGGTGGAGCCCGCCGCCCTCTAGATTAGCGCTCGCCGCTCCCGAGACCGCCTGCAGCATGGAGTCGCCTGCTCCGAGCCAGCCCTCCAGCATGCCCGCGTCCAAAGGTAGGCGCGTCGCGGGCACCGCGGCCTGACCCTGCACCCAGCCGGAGTGGGTCGGGCTGTGGACTCCGGCCTCCGCGTAGTCCCACCTGTCTGCGTCGGGCCTGGGGAGCGGTACCCTAGCCCAGAAACCCTCCCTGTTGGGCCCCGGCCCGGCCCCAGACGGAGACTTCCCTCACACCCCCAACGTAGTTAGGCCTTGGGACGGACCCTGGGTCGAGACTCCCAGGCTAGACCCGGGCGAGGACCTCGTTCTGCTCACCCGCCCCAGGTCCCCAGGTCAGGAACCTCACCTTGACCTCCTCATTTAGGCCCGCGGGTGGCACTCTGCGCAGAAACTCAGTCGGCGCCAGGTGTGTTCACGCTTATTCCCGCCTGGGTCACTGGGCTGCACCAGCCTCCCTGCCGGCCCCCGGGGCTGCATCCAGCTGGAGTTTAACCCCCGCTCCCCATCTGGTCCACGAGGATGTGACTGTTGGGAATTTCCCAGTGCCATAGACACCTCAGTTCAGACCCCCCCCCCAGCTCTCTCCAGCCGGGTGGGCCCCACTCCTGCACTCCCCTGGCCGCCCGCCCGCACCGGCCCGCAGCCCCGTCTCGGTGGTCGCCCGTCCCTCCCTAGCACAGCCGCCTCTCGGGCTCCCCCTTGGCTCGAGTTGCACACTTACGTCCGGGGTAGAGCTCACCCCCTGCAGTGCCGCCTGTAGCCCCCAGCCTGTCCCCGCTGCTCAGGACCTGGGCTGGCCGCCAGACCAGGGTGCTGGCCGTGCAGGAGGGTTGCTCTTGTCTTCTCCAATAACTGGCCTTCCTGGAAATTTTTGTGAGGTGGCGGTGGCGGCTGGGGCAGCCGCAGCAGCAGGATTTGTCACGCGGAAGGGGGTGGATGAGACTTGGAGGGCAAAAGGGGGATTTTTTTTCAGGAAGAGGAAAGGATGTTTTTGGCAAGTTGGAGTCTCAGTAGGCTGGGCCGTGCGAGTTCCAAAGCGGACATAGCTGTAATGAATGGGCCGAGGCGCTCTCCCAACCTGCTGCCGCCTTGCCCTGGCAGTCTCTTGATGTCTCCGGGCCTCAGTTTCATTGTCTGTACAGCAAGTATCAGGAATACGACCTAAGATCATGACTGCAGAAATGCTTTAAGCAAGTGTGGGTGAAGTGGTAAAGAGCTCAGCACGCGCCCAGCACACGGTAGCTGCTCAGGAAGGGGCTGCCGCTGCAATTCTTGTTTTTGTTGCGATTTTTCCTGCTGGAAAGGCCTCAGCCGTGTGCGGTCAGGGCCTTACCTCTGGGCCGCAGCTGCAGAGGGCAGAGGGGAACAGCAGGCACTTAGAGGGCTCAGCAAGGGTTTTCTCCTCTTCCTCCTCCCTGGAGGGGCTCAGACCCAGGGAACCCCGGGGGCCCTGGGGAAGTTGTGAGCCCACCTGGCCCCTGCTGCTGGGGGCTGTGGTGGCTGTGGAGGCTGTGGACTGAGCTGGGTGGGCAGGGTAATGATGTCTTACATAAGTGGGAGGCTGGATCCCTGACCGTTGCCTAACCGCTGTGAGTAACTTCGGAGGCACTCGCTGGGGCTGGGGCGGGGACGGGGAGGGACTTGCCATCCACAGGCCTGTGGAGCTTGGGAACCGGGAAATCAGACGCTTCGCTTGGGAGTGCTAGGGAAGGGTTGGGAGCAGCGTTTGTTGTTGGAGGCATGTCGTGTCTTCCAGGCAGGAGACGCCAACAGCTGCAGTTGTGGATGGTGAGGGGAGAGGGGGCCGTGGTGTGATGGAAAGGTGCTGTGGGGGCGGGGCAGGTTGCTGCTGACCCCCACGTGCTTTGTGACTTGAGGCCTGACATTGCCCTCCCTGGGCCTCTCTGCAGAGAGAGTCAGGATGAGTTTGCTGCTTGTGGAGCCAGGTAACAGATGATGTTGGGTCGATCGGATGTGGGACCCGGTAGCCTCTTTGGGGTCTGGAGAAGGATGTGTGGGGGAGCCACAGAGTCCTGTCACCAAAATCGTAAGAGCCACCATTTGTCAGGCTTTTCCATGTGCCACACACATTTCTTCTTCATGGCCCACTGACAGGTAAGGGGACTGAGGCTCAGGGCCTGTGTGCCTTGACAGGACCACATGGCTGTGCCAAGTAGGGCTGGGGCTTCACCATCTCGTCCGCACCTCGGCTCCCAGTGCTGCCTTGTGCCATGCTTGCGCTGGATGCTTCAGCTGAGCTGTAGGGTGCCCCATCCCTTCCCTGTATCACAGCCGTGCCCTGTGGTGTTGCCTCAAGGAGAGCAGAGCCTGGAGGGTGGACCAAGGCAGAGGCGCTGCCTCTCGTGTGCACAGGCTGCCAGAGCTAGCACGGTGCATGCTCACAGCAATCCCATCCATTGGAAAACTAAGGTCTCGCGGAGAGCGGCTGAACTAACTCTACAGAGCAGGGGTCCTCAGCAGTCCCTCCCTGTCCTGGGCACTGAGCCCCAGGTTGGAGCTCTTTTCCACCTCCTCAAAGGAATTTGCACAAAGCAGGGAGTGGCTGACACCTGACCTTACTGGAGCTTTACCTTTGAGCTTCCTGCCTGGCAGCAGGCGCCTAACCTGTCCCCTGTGTCGCAGGCCTGGGGAGTTTTCCCTGAGTGCATGAGGCCTGCGGGCCGTATAGCTCTGCTTCTTTGGCCTCGTCCCTCACATACCATCCCCGGCTGGGATCAGAGGCCAAGGGCAGCTGGTGCTGGGGCCAGTGAGCAGGGGCACATGTGATCAGCGGGGTCCCATTTGCAAGCCACATTTGTCCTTGTGTCATGTTGCTGCCCCTTCTGCCTGGGAATACCACTGCTGGGCACTGCACAGTTAATGCTAGCATGGCTGCTCTGGCTGTCCAGTAAAGCTGCAGGGAGTACTGTCTCAACCTGGCCCTCCTGCTGTGGTTGCAGGCCTCCTCCTGTCCCAGCTATTGGAAAGATTGGAGGGTGGCACCTCCGGGACTTCCCCCACCCCTGGTGTGACGCACAGGAAACTCTCTATCAGCCAGCCTGTGGCTCAGGCCCTGAAGGGAGCAAAGTTCTCAGCGGGCCATGTGGGGAGCGGGCTGGGGCAGCCAGGCTTCCGGTGGGTGAGTCAGCGGGCACTGGGTGCTGACTCACCCACCGGGCATGCCAGCCGGCTACGGGCAGCTTAAAGGGGCAATGCCCGTCGATGTGGTGGCTGAGAGGGGGCTTTATGTCCTGTTCCCGCAGGATGGGCACTGGAAGCAGCCTGTCCCCAACCCAGGCTGGGCTGGAACCCGGAGCAGGCCTCCTGTGTCAGCCCAGAACTTCCTCTATTAGGCAAAAGGCCCTGCTTGCTCTTGCTCACCAGGCGGGAGCAGGTGGTGGAGGCTGTGTACTGCCCTTGGCCCAGGGGACTCCTAGGCTCGGGTGTGCAGCTGGGGACTCTGGGATGGCCAGGAGGAGCGGCGGCAGTGCAGGGTCAGCCGGGTCAGCCCGGGCGGGACTTGGCCCAAGCTCCTGGAGGCCAGTGCTGTGGACAGGTTAAGAGCTCCAGCTCTGAAGCCTCGCTGTTTGGGGTCAGAGCCCAGCTGGGCCGCTTGTGCAGTATGATATCAGACAAGTTGCATCTGGCATGTCTCTGCATTCTGAGTGTTTCAGTCTCCTGGGTGTAGCCCAGCTTTAAGAGAAGCCTCAGTTTCCTCATCTGCAGAATGGAAAGGAGCTGTGCATTCTGTGTGGACACAGACAGTCTTATTCCACAGTGGCTGAGGGTCAGGTATTGGTCACAGCAGTCCTGCCTGTGTGGCCAGGAACCCAGTGGAGAGATCCCTCATCAGGGCGGGAAGTGGCGGTGCAGCCTTGGTCCTGGTGGGTAGGCCTGGGTTTGAACGCTGGCTCATTCAGGTGAACACTCAGGTGCATGTTCCTCACCTGGCCGCGTGTAATGTGCCCTTTCTGACCCTCAGCCTCCCCTTCTGGGCAGTGGCGTGCACGCCCTTCCTTCAGGGTGACGGTGCCGTCAGAGATGGTGCTTGTCAAGCGGGCGGCATCTGTTGTTATTCTGTTACTGTTCGGGTTGTGGCTGGTGCTCTTTGGTGGGGTGGATAAACAGGCCTGGGTCTTCAGATGATGTACCTGTCGGCTTCGTGACATAAGGCTTTTCTCCCATGGGACCCTTTGATGCTGCTTAGAGTTTATCAGGCTTCAGACCACTTAGCCCGCTGCTCCTTAAGAGCTTTGCACCCCCACCTCCCCCACCCCTCACTTTGGCGTTCAGTGTTATAAAGATGAGTGTGTGGGGGGGAGGTGTAGGACAGGAGTCAGACATAGCTCCCTGGGCCGGCCACTCAGGTGTGGAACTTCTGCGGTGCCAGGCATGGTGCTGGCCTGTGGCAGACGGGGAGGAGGAACGTGTGCCCTGGACATTCTTGTGCCTCCCCTGCTCCGTGCCTCTGGTGTCACCCACTGCAGTCACACTACTTGCCCAGTGGTTCCTGTAGGTGTTTCCTCCCTGCCAATGGCCTGGAAAAGATGTAGCTCAAGACAGGGCTAGGCAGAGGGAGCAGCAACCTGCCGACCCCTGTGGGACTCACAGACACCAACGCTGGGTCACATCCAGTCGGAGGGAGGCCGCCGTGTTCCCACTTCCAGGCCCAGGCCGCTCGCACCCTCTTCCCGTTCTTGTGGGCTCCTGTCTGGAGTCTCATGGCTGAGCGAGCCTTCCAGGGCCCGTCCCGGCTTCTCCCTTCCTAGCTGGTCTCCTGTCCCGGGCGGCTCGGCCAGACTCTCCTGCTGTGCGTGAGCCCGTGGCCAGGCCTGTGTCCTGCTCTGTGATGCTCTCATCATATCCCCTTCCTCGTGGTGAGCCTGCCATCCTCCCTCATCTTACAGCTGTAATCATATTTAATTACGATGAGGCCCCAGAAGGTACGCAGACTTCACCTCCGTGTCTTTTTTAAAGGTTAAATGAATTCAGCGTGCGCGGTCCTCGGCTGTGGGCCTCCACCGTGGCTGTGGCTCTCAGGCCCTGGCTCTGTCTACCCCACCCTCCCTAGCTGTCCTGAGTTTTGTGTTCGCTGTTGTTTGTTTCCCTTTACTACTTTAAAAGTTGAACTTTATTTGCACGTGCTGTTTGGCTCGCTGTCCCGTTGAAAGCCCGGGCTGGCGTCCACGCCGAGGTCTGCGGTGCAGCTCTGTCCTCCACGTAGGCTGTGTGGCCTCAGTTTCTTCATCTGCACAGAGGAGAAGGTCCTAGAACCTAAGCTGCAGGGCTCTCCTGAGGATTCAGCGTGTCAGTCACTGGAGTGCCGAGTGTGGGGGCCAGCCCAGGGTGAGGGTGGTTGTGTTAAGTGAATTCTTCCCGCCTGGCCCCAAATGGGTCAGTGCCCAGCCTGTGAGACTGGCTCCTCTCCCGTGTCCGTGTGCCAGTGTCACCAGCACTGCAGGCTCGTCCAGAGGAGCGCATGAGCCAGAGGGTGTGAAGTGACAGAGTGGGCTCCTTGGGTCAGCGCCGTGTAGGGCCTAGAGAGTCAGTGGAAGGGTCAGGCACAATCAGGAGGTGAGTGGGGGCCAAGGACTGTGGTTGGCACCCAGTAAGCGGGCGCGTTGTGGGGCTGGTGCCTCGTTCAGTGTGGCCGGAGGCCTGTCGCAGCCCGCTCTGGTGTGAGGCTGGAGGGGGCCTGCCTTGCCTATTCTCCGTCTGACTTGGCTTGGCCTTCTAGAGGACCTGACGGCCACCTGCTGCTGGCACTGCCCACCCCACCCAGGGGACCTGTGGGGACTTTCAAACAACAGGGCAGGCTGCAGGCCGAGCTCTCCTTTCCTTGACCCCTTGCTGGCTTCCCCAGCCCCAGTGTCTTCCTCTGAAAGAAAGGCATAAGCAGCAGCCACCTCTTGGGGCTACTGCTAGGGGTGAGAAGCAGTGAGCTCTGTCGAGTCCGGGGACACTGTAGTGCTGCTCAGTGTCAAGGGCTGTCGTCACTTCCTGATCACTGGGACCAAATGCCCAACGCAAAGGAAGATGGGTTTATTTTGGCTCGTGGTTTTCAGGCATAGTCCACTGGCTCCAAGGCAGGCTGGCGTGGCAGAGTGACATAGTGGAGGAAACGCTGCTCACGTCGTGGCAGCCGAGAAGCAGGCCGTGAAGGAAGGAGCCAGTAGGGGAGATGAGCCCTTCCGGTTGCTCCTCCAGGGCTGGCCTCTTTCTGACCAGGGTCCATCTCCTGAGAGCTAGCAGCTGGGAGCCCCTGGGAGCCAATCACCTCCCTGAAGCCCCCGCCTATGAGTGCCTGTGGCGTTTGGGGGACGTCTAGATTTGAACCTTAATACCAAACTGGAACTTCAGCCATGTTTTGGTGTTTTTATCCCTGAGAATACTTCTTTAGGTCTCTCTCCTCATCCCATGATTTGTAAGGTTTTGCTGAGCAGTAAAGAGAGTAAGAGGGCTGGGTACACAGCTCGGTGGTACAGAGCTTGCCGAGCACTGGAAGCCTCTGGGTTGCGTCCCCAACACGGCAGTCAAAAAAAATAAATAAAAGCAGAGAGAGCAGGAGTTGAGGAGAGTGGATTTACAGACTCATCTGCACGAGTGGCAGCTTGGGCACCCGAGTGACCTGGCTGCTCTCCTCGTGCTGGGCAGAGGCCTCAGGGTTTTGCCCGTAGCTTGAGCACAAGGCCGTCACAGGGTGCTGGAAAGGCTCCGTGCCGCTCGTGGAAGCCCCTTGCCAGTCTTGGTCTCTTGACCGAGTGCCAGTGCCTGGAGCACTGGGGCCTGTCCCACAGTCAGGCCAGGACCAAGGTGGCCATCAACCAGAACTATTTTTTTAAGGTAGCAAGGTTTTACATTTCTTTCTTTTTTTTAATTGGTACATTTTGGATATTCATAATGGTAACATTCACTATAGCGAATTTGTACCTGTACGTGATATGTCTTGCTTCTTTTTTTCCTTCCCTCTCCCCTCCCTTCAAACCCCTCCCTTATTTACAAAGCTTTGTTTCTGGTTTTTTCCTCCTTTTCTTTTTTCCTTGATTTTTCTTTCCCTTCTACCTCCCTCCTCTCGTGCCCCTTCTCATTTGAACATTTTCTTCCCATTTTCCAATATCTATTTGACCAGAACCATCTGTCCAGCTAGTTTACGTGTGCAGTTTTATTTAGCTCTCGCGGTTATGCAGCGGTGTGGTGGGGCCGTCACCCGTTGTATAAATGAGCAAACTGGGCCTAGAGGATGTGTGAGGTGACTTGGCCTGGGCCTGGAAAGTGTGTCCTGGGAATGTGGTTTTGTCTGAACAACCCCTGGGCATTGCCCATCCTCTCCTGCAGACCGTGGCCTCTGTACCCGCGTGGAACATCAAAGGAGGGAGCTGAGGCTCAGCGGGAAGGGTGTCTTGCTCCTGGTTACACAGCAGCCCAGCTGGTCTCTGCCAGGGTGGCTTGGAGCAGATGTCATGGCTGCTGTCCTGGGGGGTGGGCAAGGCAGGGGTGTGGGCCTGGGCTGCTGCCACCCTGTGTGTCAAGTCAGGGAAGTCCTGGGGCTCTGGCCTCAGCGTCTGTGCTGGATTCCTGACAGCACTGCATTTTTAAGCAGCCTTCTACTGGGTGACCTGTCACAAGAGGTGGGCCTGGCTGCCCTTTGTAAATGAGGACATGGGTTCTTTCTTTATTTTGTTTAAATAGCACACATTTAAGTAGCTGATGTCACACACGGTAAGAAATCTCAAAGGGGCAAAAGGACAGTTTCTTGCTTCTTTGTGGAGTGTTTTGCATAGAGACAAGGGTTTGTTCTCTTTCACACACTGCTTTTGGCACGTAGTAGTAGTGTGTGCCCAGGGGTCCCAAATCCCCCGTGCCAGGCTTTGGATTTTGTAAACCCTGGGCCTCAGTTTCCTCCTCTGTAGGAGGGGGATCACATTAGTTTCTGCCTTACAGGGTCGCTGAAAGAACCAAATGAAATGTAATGCAAGTTGTACAGTGCCCAGCCTGTGCAACTAGTTGTATCTACACATCTGCATCACTGTGTTCGTGTCACCAGCTTTTCCTGAAGAAAGGACGGGCCAGTGGGCATAAAGTAATAGGCCAGGCTCCCTGGATGGAGTCACAAGGGACCTTGGATGTCACTGGATGGTTCGGGTGTAATCAAAGGCGACTGGGTAGCTGAGGACACCGCTGTGAGCCAGTAAAGGCCCAGGCCTGGCTTGGAGCAGCTGCCCACAGTGTGAGTGGGGCTGCACTGCAGGGCTGGGCCGCTGGAGGCACAGCTTTGGCGAAGGGGACTGGACCTGTTGATGGCCCCTGGGATGAAGGCCCAGCCCAGGAGGTGTGCTCATGGGGAAGGGGGTGGTGCTTGACCTGTGAACTGTCAGCCTCTAGTCCCCTGCGCTGGCCCGCCCGCCACTTGCCCACCCAGCCCCTGCCCTCCTTTCACTCACTGCTCTGCCCCTTGGGCCCTGGCACTCCTTCCCAGAGCCGTCCGTTGCCTCTGTGTCCTGGGTCTTGCTGGTGCACTCGCCCTCAGCATGGTCCCTTTGGCTGGGGTACTGCTGCTCTGTGGTGGGGCTTGTGTGTGTTGGGACTTATTGAGCAGCACCCTGGCCTCTGCCTGTCAGGTGCCTGTCCACCCCTGCCCCTGGCTGTCGGGTGTCGGACACTGCCACAGTGCCCAGTGTGGGACTGACCCTGGAGGGTGGCTAGCTTGCCTGCTGGCTATGGAGAAGGAGCAAGCCTGCGGAGGCAGGATGGCGTGGGAGCCCTAGTGGGGAAGCAGGCCCTGCATACCGAGAGACCTGGAGGCAACCAGGGCTCAGAGGCAGGCTTGGCCAGGTGGCCACACGTATTAGGCAGGGAGGGCAGGGCCAGGATCAGAAACCTCAAGCCTCTCTCCCTGAGCCGTGGCTTGCTGCTCACCTGTGGAGTGGGAGGGCAGGTGGTGCTGGTGCAGGGGGTCGTGGGGCCGGATGGGGCAGGGCCCACATGGCAAGCCGTGGGTGCTAAGTGAGAGGCCCTTCCCCCTTCCTGTGGCCCCGGTTTCCTCTCCAGAGTCCCAGGACAGGGCCCCTTCAGGCAGTTCCCTGGCTCCTGAGCATGCTTGGCTCTTTGGGGACTTCTTTGAGGGCACCTGGGTTGCAGGGAGAGTGTCATGGGCATGGACACTCAGGGCTAGGACGTCTCTCACAAGAAGCAGGACCCATGAGAAAAACCTGAAATACCCACAGATAGGAGCAGGTATTGCCTCGGTCTTGGGGGCCTCGGGCTGGGCTGTGTGGGGTTGGTGGGCAGCTCCTCTGAGAGCAGCCTGCTCCAAGGCGGTCTCTGCTGACAGTGGGATGTCAGACCTGTTGCACCCACAGCCTCTGCACACCCGCCTCGTGACTGCCACCATGGGTCTCACTTCTCAGACCCACTCAGCGCTGCAGACCCACGCAAACCCTTCCCTGATAGAGCTATAGAGAGCTCTCCTGGGTGGAGGCTGGTGCAGTCTCAGCTGTGGGCTTCTAGGCAGTCCTGCCTAATCTTCTTTAGTCAGGCATTGCTGGGGCATGGCACTGATACCTGGAGGCCTCTGATAGCCTTGGAGGCCAGTTTGTTATCACTATGCTGGGCTCTGATGCCCAGAGAGGTCCAGGCACTTGCCTGAGGCCACACAGCTAGGTAGTGCAGAATCACAGTTGAACCCAGGTTGTTTGGCTCCCAAGCAGCTTCTCTGAGGTATAACTACAGAATGATGAGTGGTGAAAAGTGGCAGGAGAGAGGCCAGTAGGATTTAGGGAGAGTCAGTAGCAGGGGAGCCTTGCTGGAGTGGTCAGGGAGCTTCTCTGAATAGGCGACTGGCAGGACTATGGCTCAGCTTGTATAGAGTTTCAGGGGTGGAGATTTTGGACAGAGGGAATGGCATGTGCAAAGGTACTGTGGTGGAAAAGAAGATGGCTCATTAGTCTGTACTGCACGTCTATAATCCCAAATACTTGGAAGGCCGAGGTAGGAAGATTATAAGCCCGAGGCCAGCCTGGGTAACTTAGTGAAATCCCATCTCAAAATAAAAATGAAAGAAAGGACTGGGGTGTAGCTCAGTGGTGAAGCATTTGCCTGGCATGTGCGAGGCCACAGGCCCTGGGTACGGTGCTGCGAAAACAGACTCATTTGAGGGTGGCTCGGTGAACAGCACTCAGCCATGAGTGAGGGGCTGGTGGGAGGCGTGGCAGGAGTGTGGTCACCTGGGTGCCTCTTCGCCAGGGGTGTGACCTCATGTCAGTGGCCGGATTCTTGGCCTCAGTTTCCTCACTCTCCTCTGGGGGAGCCATGGGGCTGGTGCGGCCTGAGGGTGCAGCCCTGACACTGGGCGTGTGCACAGGGCCCTAAGAGCTGAGGCTGGTGGGCCTGCCAGGCTTTGCTGATAGTGACCCAAGAGCTTGTGTTTGTTGTGGTGACGGTCACCACCTCAGGCTGCACCTGGGTAGCCCCGGGCTGCCTGGCCATCTGGGCCCATCCCTGACGTTGATGGCAGATCGTGGCAGTAGTGGCCTGAGGCTTGTTTCTGGGCTGTCTCCATGGTGACCTCACCCACTGCCTATGACAGCTGGTGTGGGTGTACCACAGAGCCCAGGTCACTCCTGATGCAGGCTGGTGTCCCTGCAGGACAGATGGCAAGGCCAGTCCGTGTGCTGCCCAGCCTGGGAGGAGGGGTGGGCCTTAGCATGCAGCCTTGCTGTGGGCAAGGACATGCCCTGACAGGTGGGGAAGCTGAGCCCTGGCCAGGGGACATCCGGCAGTGTCCCTGAGTCTGTAGTGCAAGGTCGGTGCCAGGCCAGAGCCAGAGGTAGCCTGGGATGGGGTTCAGCTGAGAACCTCCCGAGGAGGCCAGGTCTGTGGGACTGGGGTCAAGACCAAGGCTCTGAGGCTCCAAGCAGAGTTTTACTTTTTATCACAAGGTGTTTTATAGTTTAGTTAAATAAAGTCAGTAAAAATTACCTATAGTTCTCATTATTTAGGGTGGACTTTTTTCTGGTAGTAATCATGGTGATCCTTTATGGGTCATTAGTGGGGCCAGCTCCTGTGTGCCAAGCACCTCACAGGTGCACCCTTGCTTAGTCCTCTGACCTCCAGTGGGGTGGGTGGGTGCCATTTCTGCCTATCTCTGCCTTGCAGATAGGGAGCCTGAGGTGCCAGGGGCAGCCCAGCCTGTTTTCAGAGCTGGGTACAGAGTTTCCCTGTGACTGCCTTAGTCCAGCTGCCGTGCAGCCCTCGGGGCTAGAGTCCCTGTCAGGATCCCCTGGAGCACGCCTGATGACTGTGACCTAGTGGCTGGCAGATGGGCCTCAGGAGCTGACAGCCCTGCATGCCATGACTTTTCTCTGCTATTTTCTGATCCTGTAGAATGTCTCAGCCCAGGGGAACCCTGGGAGCCTCTGGGTCCCCAGGCTAGCTTCCTGCTTCCTATTCAGTGTGAGGTCCCAGGCCTATTCCTCCACTGCACAAGAGCTCTCTGCAGGAGGGTATTGTGGGCCCTGGCTGGCCTGTCTGTCAGGCCTCCAGGTCAGCATGCTCAGGAGTCTGAATGCCCTCCTGCCTGGCTCACAAGCGTCGCTTGGAAGCTGTGTTGTACCAGGGCTGAGGCTGGATCCCGTTCTGGTGCAGTGGCAGCTCCACAGATGGGGTCCCTGTCGGCTCGTGGTAGGGTCCTGTGCGGTTCCCAGGCCGAGTGACCAGCTGCCAAGTGGCTGGCAGCAGCAAGGGTAGGGTAGTGATGGCGGTGATGAGGGTGGGCAGAGCAGGTGGCAGGGGTCCTTTGCAAGGGACCTGTGGGGCTGGCGTGATACTGCCTTGACTGGCCTCTTGGAGCTGTGCTTGAGTCTTGGTTTTGCCACCCACTGATGTGTGGTACCCTGGGCAGGAGCCACAGGAGAGTGGGTCTGGGGGCACCTAGCAGGCTTCTGCCTTTCCTGGCCCTGCATTTTCCATTCTGTAAGGCAACACTCTGCCTTTGTCAAAGGGTGCTCTTGCTCAGGAGCTGCATGATGTGGCAACCCAACTGTGCTCTACGCTTCTTAAGTACAGATCCTCTTAGTGCCAGCCAGTGCTGGGCACCCAACCACCCCTGCAGCCAGCCTGAGGTGTGCATGTGGGACCCGGGCCTGCTGGTGCCATGAGGAGGGCAGCAGAGGTGACAGCTTCATGGTGCTGGGAGAGGCACTGGCTTTAGCCTCTGGGGCAATCGGGTCCTGCTGGAGCCAGCTCTGGAGAGCAGTCTGGCTGGCCCTGCCCTGCCCTGACCGCAGGGAGCTGCTGGGTCAGAGCTCACCTTGTGCATCCTCTCACTTCATGGGTGCCAGGCATGTGGGTGTCCTTGTGTCCTAGAAGGCACGTGGGCTGGGCCCAGTGGCTCACTTCCCACACATGTGTGACCATGGCCATGGCTTTAAGAGTATCTTCTGGTGTCGGTGCCCCTGCTGCTCAGAGGGGAAGCTGGGGTCAAGAAGGGTGGAAACTCAGGCATGTGTGTAGGTGCTGGCCCCAGGTATGGCCCTGGCCAGAGCCTCCTGGCTTGCAGCTACCCCAAGCCTCTAGCCGCATGAGGCAGGCCTCTGCGTTTCAGAGTGGCACACTGGGGGAGTGAAACCTACAGGATGGGTAGTGCAGCTCAGGCCTGGGTGGAACTGGGTCCGCCTCAGACACCCCCCAGAAGGGGCTGTGGGAGGTTGGCTACCAGTGGGGGGCAGTCTGGGCTCTGGTATGTGGTGGTGGGCACCGTGTGAGTCTGAGGGTTGCCATAGTGATGCCCACAGACTCTGGCTTCCCGCAGTCTGGAGGCTAGAAGTCTGAGGTGAGGTGTGGGCAGAGCTGGTCTCTGGAGGCTGTGTGGGTTGCACCCACCCAGACCTCTAGTTGGTCTGTAGGTGGCCATCTCTGCCTGTGGCTCTTCACCTTGTCCTCCCTCTCTGCCTGTCTCTGTCCTAATTTCCTGTTTTATAAGGACACCAGTCATACTGGATTAGGGCCCACCCTGGTGACCTCATTTAATTTAATTACCCCTGTAAAGACCTCATCTCCAAATAAGGTCACATTCTGAGGTCCTGGGGATTAAGAAAGAATTTCTGAGAGACACAGACCTCCTGCAGGGTCAGGAGTGCTGGCGCCTACAAACCCCAGCATTTGGAGCTGGCCCTGCTCCCTGCAGCTGTGTGGCCTGTGGGGGGTGCCCGAGTTCCATCTCCATCCCGTCTCTGCTGCAGGATGGCCTGGTCACTCCTGCTTAGCACAGCCCTGGGCAGGGCACAGCGCAGCACCAGGTGCACTGGTGGTGACAACTCAGCTGTAGCGTGGCTTCTGGGAAGCAGGTGGGTGTGGCCTGTCCTTCCTCTGCTGGCTGGCCAGGACAGTAGGCTTCCAGGCCTGGCCCCTCCTTTCCTTGAACCCCCAGCCTGGGAGGGCTCACTTGCCTGGGACGTCTGAAGTCCCCTCACTGTGCTCATCCTCAGGTATCTAGGGGCCCACAAGAGCAGGGAGGCCTGAGCGATCTCTGTCCTGCATTTTATCCCATCCAGGGGACATGGATGAACTGAGGGGTTGATCAGGCACCGTCCCTTCTTTCCATTTTAGGAAAACCTAAGAGGAGGAAGGATTTGCGGATATCCTGTGTGTACAAGCCACCTGCGCCCAACCCCACGTGAGTCTGCCTCAGCTTCTCACACCAGCGCAGCCAGAGGAGGCTTCCTGTGGGGGCTTAGTGGAGACAGCAGCCGGTTGGGTGGGCCTGGCTCTGTCTGCTCCTTACCTGCCTGGCGCAGTGTTGGACTAGGTGGGTGGCCATGGAAACTAGCAGGCATTGCCGGTCTGCTCTGTCCCCCCACCTCATCTTGGAGACTGTTTAAGGCTATACTGGCATCTGGTTTGTACTTACCAGTGAAGTGGCCCTGGGCACCATCCTGGGGCCGATACTCTCCTTGCCCCTTGTCTTTCCATCTCTTAGAGTAGTGGTTCTCCCTGAGGCTCCTGGACTATGCTTTCTCCACAGACCCCCCCGGAACTTGGACTCCCGGACGTTCATCACCATTGGAGACCGAGTAGGTGCCGACTGTACTGGGTGGGACCTCCCATCTATCTGTCAAGGGGCCATTGGGAGGTGGCCATGGTGGTGGACAGTCTGGGCTCAGAAAAGAGCCTGCCCCCCCTTGGAGGCTGTGGTCGCAGAGGGAAGTAGCAAGCCTGCCTCCAGGCCACGGGCACCTCGGAGTAGGGGTGAATCCTTGACCCGTGTGTCGTCTGAGCAGCGTGTGGCTCACACAGGCTTCTGGGTCTCCAGAGCTGTGGAGTCAGACCCGGCCTGTGTCTGCAGTCGGCATTGTACGTGACGCTTGGGAGGGTGCCAGGTGTAGAGAACCTGACTCAGGGACCGTGTGACACCGAGGGCCATGTGGGGGCCTTCCTGGGGCATCTCTGAGGCCTCTCCTTGGCTAGTCATACCTCCCTGGCACGTCCAGTGCCCAGTGTACTGTTTGTCTACTTGTTTGTGTCCCATATGGGTACCTCTTCCAGTGGAAAGAAGCCCTTACGAGGCCAGACCTTTGTTTTCTGTCTGAGTCTCTAGTGCCTGGGATGGGCTTGCACATGATAGGTGCTCAGTTGATAGTAATTAAACAAGTGATCCTCCCACCCGGGTGGGGTGCTTCCTGTGGGTCCTTTAGGTATTGGTGCTGCATCTTTTTTATAGAGGACAATGTGAAGTTCAGAGTGTAACTTTCCGAAGCTTATACAGTAGGGAGAGGCTGGCACAGGGTTTCAATTCAGACCTGACCAACTTGTTCTTGGTTCTTTCCACTGCATGAGGGATAAGGGCCAACTCCTGACTTGGCAGCCACCACGTTCTCTCTTTTTTGTCTCCTAAGAACTTTGAGGTGGAGGCTGATGACCTGGTGACCATCTCAGAGCTGGGCCGTGGCGCTTATGGGGTGGTGGAGAAGGTGCGGCATGCCCAGAGCGGCACCATCATGGCTGTGAAGGTAAGCAAGGCCCAACCTTCTCCAGCTCTGCCCTGCTGGGAGGCGACCGGAAGGGCTGCCTGGGTGAGGCACAGGGTTGTGGTCCTGTTGCTTGCTGTGGTGATGATGGGGAAGAAGTTTTCAGGGCAGGCTGGGCCGTGGGTCCCGGCCCCCTTGTCAGGGTGAACGTACTTGGCCTGCACACAGCCCCTGAGCCTCGTCTTCCCCTGCAGCGCATCCGGGCCACTGTCAACTCTCAGGAGCAGAAGCGGCTGCTCATGGACCTGGACATCAACATGCGCACAGTCGACTGCTTCTACACTGTCACCTTCTACGGAGCCCTCTTCAGAGAGGTTTGGGGATTAAGAGGGGCTCCTGTCACTTCCCCCGGGGTTTGCTACAGAGAAGTGTGGGGGTGGCAGGGACCAGTAGCCGCTGTCATTCTGCCTTTCTTGTGCGCCAGATGCTGAGGACTTGGGGGACGCAGGGGCACCAAACACAGCACCTCCCTGCTCACCTGCAGAGAGCACAGGTCCAGGGCCGGGCTGTTGGGTACCTCTGCTTCCCAGCTCTTCCTGCCCTGTCCCGTGCCTCAGTTTCCTTGTCTGTAAAAGGAGGCGATTGTGTACCCTTGCTGCAGTTGTCATGGAGGTGAAACCACGCATTGTGGGCCTGGTATTCATTGATTGCTGCAGTTTGTAGGAGGGCTGAGCTGGGCCCCAGATAGAGAGCAGTCATGAAGACATGAAATTCTGGGTTAGATTCTAGGTCTCTGGGGAGGACGGGGCATTAAGGGGAGAGAGAAGTTGAAGGTGAGGTTGAGGTAGCGCCTGGGGAGTGGAAGGACAGAGCAGTTGCCCCTACGCTGGGGCTGGTGATGTGACATGCGGGTCTGGGGTGAGGAGGAGACAGAAGTCAAGTTGGCTGGCGTGGCTTACAGTGGAGACTTGACTGTCTTCGAAAAGCTGTTGGGTGGTCCCTGGATGTCCCTGCCCTGTGTCACTCTCTGAGACCTGGAGAGTCTGAGCTTCCTCTCCCATGGTACGCTGAGCACCCTTGTGAGCCAGGCCCAAGCCGGTGGGGAGGCCAGGCTGGGGTGCTGCCTTCCCACAGGCTGTCCTGGTTATGCAGGGGTCTGCCAGGCAGAGGGAGCAGGTTGCTGCAAGAGAGGGAACCGTCTGCCAGGGTAGAGCCGGCCTGGGGTACGAGCTTGCTGTCTGTGCTGTGGAAGTAGGGAGCAGGCAGAGGAAAGCAAGACGGTAGAGCCTGGAGGCTAGCCCCGGGACTGGCAGGGTGGGCCGGCAGGGTGCGCCAGGCAGGGTGCGCCAGCAGGGTGGGCCGGCAGGGTGCGCCAGGCAGCGCGGGCCATGACGTTGGAGAAGGTGAGAGGCGAGGTGGGAAGGGCCGGGTGGGCGGGCACTGCCCTGTCCTTCAGCAGCTGGGGCCTGTGGGCCTGGCTGAGCGCTGGGTGTCCTCTGCAGGGAGATGTATGGATCTGCATGGAGCTCATGGACACATCCCTGGACAAGTTCTACCGGAAGGTGCTAGAGAAGAACACGACAATTCCAGAGGACATTCTGGGGGAGATCGCTGTGTCTGTAAGTGGATGGGCGACTCTTCCCAGAGGACTGTGTCCTCCCCCTGAGATGTGTGCCTTCTCGCTGAGGAGACTCAGGACCTGGCCCTCCTGGAGTCCACAGATTTGGCAGGTCCCTGCCTCTAGGCCTTCAAGTGCATCTTTTATTTGGGACCAGTTTTTAACAAAGAACTTAGTATTTATAAGTGCCTCATACTAAGGGTGCTGTGAGGCAGCCCACAGAGAGGCCAGCTGAGATGCTTTCTGCGTCTAAACACTTCTGTATGAAGACAGCAGCTCTGGGCTTGCACAGACACCCTGCATCCAAAGGACGAAGGGACATGGGAGTGAGGCTCCCCGTAGTTCTCAATCCCGACCGCATCTGGAACCCTTAAAGCATCCTATGCCTCGGGCTCACACTGCTAAGGCCCCAGGGAGGTGGCTCTGCTGAGGGAGGCAGAGGAGCCAGGGAGCCCGTAAACCGTGGCGATGCCTTCTGCGATGTCAGCTTGCGATCTGCAGGAGTCTGCGGCGGGTACTGTGAGACTTGGGGGCCAGTGAGTCTGCACCAAGATGGCCAGGATGCCAGGGCAGGTGCTGGGATGTGTGGAGGGGTGGGCTGCAATGTTCTGTCGCTGTTGATGCCACCTCCAATAACACGGTCCCACCTCTCCCTTCTTCCCATCCCTGTCCAGATCGTGCGGGCTCTGGAGCACCTGCACAGCAAGCTGTCTGTGATCCACAGAGGTCAGTGATCCCATGCTGCCAGCCACCTGAGTCTGGGCAGAACCAGGCTCAGGGAGACGTAGACTAGGTGCCCAGTTCGGTCCAGGCTGCTGTCTGCCCAGATCTGCTGTGATCCGTGGGTGCTTGGAGCACACACCAGATCCACCTGTGTCCTGGGTGTGGCTGACCTTTCTTGCCTCAGTGGACAGCTGACATACTGTGAAAGCCCAGAGCCAGATGTGCCCCCCTGAGTCTGATGGATGTTCGCAGCTGTGTGTCCACTTCTGCCAACTCCCCTCAGCCCTTTCTGGGTCCCCTTCCTGTGCTCAGGGGAGTTGGTTTGTGCTAATCTCGAACATGCAGCCTCTCATGGGCATCATGGTTCCCGACACAAGATTGTGGCCCTTTTAATTGATTCTGCTGCTGAGCTCTAGGCCACACACTGGGACATGTTGCGTATCGCTTTTTTTTTGTGATAATAGGGGGATTAGACCCAGGACTTTCATGCTGAGCCACATCCCCCAGCCCTTTTTGATTTTTTAATTTTTAAGTTTGAGACAGGGTCTCAGTAAGTTGCCCAGGCTGGGTTTGAACTTGCAATCTTCCTACCTCAGCTATACAGAGTGCTTGGGGTTATGGGTGTATGCTCCCATGCCTGGCTTAACTTATTACTTTTTTAAAAATAAAGAAGGCTGAGCTGCCTTTGACCTGTTGGCTGTCCACCCTAGTCCCTGCCCCTAGGTCACGGTGGTCTGCACTTGGGCACGGAAACTTCCACTCCTTTTTCTGCACAATGTCTGCACAGAGACATGGGGTACCTGTGTGTGTGTGCCTTTGCCTGTTGCTTCTCTGCTGTATCGGTCACCTACTCTGTTGTGCGTGGGTCCTGCCCCTGTGCGTTAGCTGACTCTGCTGAATACCTGTCACCTGTGCTCTCTGGGTCTTGTGTCCAGAGGGGGAAGGATGGGCATAGGTGGCTCCCTGGCAGTGTATCCACAGCCACGTCTTCCTCTCTGTGGTAGAGACTAGGGGAGGTGTGTCCTGGCTTTGTCCCCCAGCTGCGTGACGAGGGTGTGGCCTGGCACCCCTCACTGCCTCAGTTGCCTTTTGGGATCTTTGGGCCCTGGCAGAGTCACCCTGCAGGGTCTTGGGTGTGGGAGGAGATGCACCAGCTAGAGCGTGGCACTGGCCTTGAGTGGCTGCAGGACTGAGAAAGGCTGTTCCGGCCCTGTAGACGTGAAGCCGTCCAACGTGCTGATCAACAGGGAGGGCCACGTGAAGATGTGTGACTTCGGCATCAGCGGCTACCTGGTGGACTCCGTGGCCAAGACGATGGATGCTGGCTGCAAGCCCTACATGGCTGTGAGTGGTGCTGTGTCCAGCTGTGCCGGGAGAACTCTGGCTCTGGGTGTTGGGAGAGGGTCTCTGCCACTGTGTTCTCTGCCACAGGGGGGCCGTGTACCACTGTTAACCTGCACCCTAGGGAACCCTATTTGGGATGTAGGAGTTCCTCAGGCATTGGGGCGCAGGTGTTGGCCACAGGGCAGAGTTGGGCCCTGGCCTTCGCTGGCCTCAGTTTCTCCCTCTGTCACATGGGCAGATCGAGCAGGGAGGGACCAGGGCAGGTGGAGCACAGCGTGTGCTCAGTTGTGGGTTGAAGAAGCTCACGCCCAACTGGTCTGTCCTGCAGCCAGAGAGAATCAACCCGGAGCTGAACCAGAAGGGCTACAACGTCAAGTCTGATGTCTGGAGTCTTGGCATCACCATGGTACTGCCTAGGGCCGGGTCCTGCTGGTCAGGTGGGCTGGGCGGTGCTGGGCCTGGGTCATGGCCTTATGGAGACTGGAAGATACGTTAGGTCTTAGAAAATTGTTGACTTTAAAATCTAAGCTGAAAATGTGCTGTGGGAAATCTCTGTCTGTAAGGGAATGTCTGGGAGTAACATGGTGGTGCCTTTGTTTATGCATTAGGAGAGGTCTCCATGCTCTGTGACATTAGCCACTGGCTTGTCCCCAGAGCTCTTGGTGCATGTTGAAAAATCACAGCCAAATTGAGCTGTTCCTGTGCAAACAATTTCCAAAGCAAGGTAGAAAAGTCCCTGCAGATATTTTTTCCAGCAGGAAGTGTGTCTCCTGTGGGCACCTGGTCCATTTCCTTGGACAGGTGAGACTTTTCAGCCCTGGGCCAGTGGAGCTGATGGGAACCTTGACATGGGTGTCTGTGGCACTTATGAGCCCCAGGTGGAGGAATGGCCCCTTGCTGCTTCCAGAACTGCCTGGTGGAACCCCACTCTTCACCAGGGTGTCGTCACAAAGTCACTGAGAAGGCCCACTTGGCAGCCACGTGCAGGCAGATTGCAAGGACAGGAGAACGGTTAGGATGTTTCCCCATCAGGTCTCTGTGTGCCCGGGCGAGGGCGTGAGGAAGGATGTTGCATCACTGCAGCTGCCTGCTTGTGAGGCTGGTGCGGCTGACTCGACTGACTGCGGCAGTCCTTAGCTCCCCTTCCCCACCCCAGTCCTCAGGACTAATGTGCTTGCCCTGTCCCGGAGAGCCTGGCCCAGGCTCTCCCTCTGCCTTGGACCCCTTGCCTGCTGGTGTTGGGGGTAGAGTATTGTCAGGCAGAATCAGATCTGGGGTAAGAGGGGTTGGAGTGCCTTTGGGTTCTCTGGGTCCCCAGTGGGAACCCCAGCCCAACGCCAGCACTGTCCTCCAACAGTTGGCTCAGGCCTCTTAGGCAAGGGTTCAGCCCTACCAGGTCCCCCACTTCACTTCCAGCAACGTACCTCAGACCTGCTGTATTGGTGACTGACTGTTTATAAATTGGGGTTCTTAGGTGTGATTGTTTGCTAAAATGACTCACAGAACTCAGGAACAACCCTACTGTTTACTCCTGTGCCCTAAAGGATGCAACTCATGAGTAGTCAGGGGACAGTGGTGGGACATAGGGGTACCCAGGCAGGGCCTCTGTCTGTTCACCAACTCAAAGGTTCTGGGAGGCTTTTCGTGGCACCCAGTCTCCAGCCCACCGCCATCTCCGGAAAGGTGCTGGGTTGGGTAGGTATCAACTCCGATTGCTGGTCTTCTGCTGCATCTGGTGTGGCTGGACTAGAAGCTCCCCAGAAGGCCTTATGAATATGGGCTTCTCTGGACAGCCTTGTATGGCACCCTCACCTCGGGCCCTGTGGGCCTCCTCTCTGTGTGGCTATGTTGGCGTGACCGGAATACTTTTGTGGCAGCTGGCTGCCAGCTGGAAGCTCTTTAGAGGTGGCCTGGCATGGGCTGAGTATTGCTTCTGCTTCCTGGCATTGGTCCAGCACGGAGAGACCCACCCAGGTTCAGTGGGGGAAGGCTCCCTGCCCCTGGAGGATGAGCAGCTTGCAAGACCAGCCACCCAGTGCAGGGAAGGTTCTCTCCAGAGATTGCAAACCAGGAAATGGAACAGAGCCCCAGTATGAAGCACAGAGGGATGGAATAGACTCCAGTTATAGGACAGAGGAGGTGGACTTACCCCAGTGTAAGACACAGGTTAGACCCTATCGTAAAACAGGAAAAGCGGGGGAAAATGACGGCTTGTTTTCCTTAGAGACCCTTTTCTCCCTTTTGCTAACTGCCAACAATGTGTTTCCTGCTGTTGCTTCTTTGTAAAAGAAAAAGATTTAAAAATATTGTCTTTTCAACTTAGTGTTACACGTGGTTCAGATGCCTCTGAGCTGTAAAAATCTCTGTCAGCATCTCCTTCAAAAGACTCTGTAGCCGTGTACCTGACTGTGATGAGGGACACTTTGCTTTTCTCATTGTTTCTCGCCTACTGAACTCCTCAGTCAGCCTGGGGTGACTGCTGAGTCAGTGTGGCATGCCCTTGCAGGTGGGCGCTGGCCTCGGGAGCTTGCGCATCTCCTAGGATGTCAGCGAGGGAGCCCCAGCAGACAGCTCACACTTGGGAAGGCTCTTGGCCCATAAGGTGCAGTGGCCAAGTACTGGCCAGGTTGGCATCACAGTAAAGCCCCACAGGGACCCGACTGCTGCCCCCCTGCCTGAGACTGCTGCCTGTGGGGAGTCCGGCCCTTGGTGCTGGACACTGAGGCTGCTTCTAAATGTTTCTTCTGACAGGTGACTCTGTACCCTGTGTCTTTGTGCCCAGAGGCAATTTTAATTTTTTTCTTTAGCTCACTTGAAAAAATTTACCAAAAAAGGGATTATAAGGTCAAGACTGTGGAGCCTTTTCTGCTTTTCTGACTATAAATTCTAGCTGGTCTTTCCCTTACAGCCATGGAGGGGCCTCTTGTTTGCATGCTGGAGTCAGTGAACATTGTCAAGGGCAGCGCCCCGAGTCTGCAGGGTTCCCACCTCTGCACACAGGGTGAGCCCACTGCCAGTGGCCTGTGTGGGTCACCTGCTGTCAGGGGCATGTTTGGGCCTCGGCTGGAAAAGGGCCCCTAGCCGGATGGGAAGGCTCTTTCGAGTGCAGTCATCTGCTTATTTGAGTGCCAGTTGCCAACACCAGGCATTTATCTGAACTGAGGTCTCTTCCGTTCGTCACAGTGGTTACAGCCTATTGTTGAGGAGCCTTGTGCGGTTCCAGACCTGGCCTGACGTGTATTTTCATCCTAGTAGTCACACTGGGAACCAGATTTGCTGTAGGCTGGCCAGTCTATTTGACAGTGACTTCTGCCCACTTCAGACAGTGGTAGGGCCAGACCCCAAGTGGGCATAGAGACCAGTTGGCTTGATATGGCCGGTGGGGGTGTGGGTGGGGGGTCTGGGCTCAGCAGGAGGGTGAGACCGTGCCAGACACTTGTCCCAGAGGAGGTCAGAGCAAGAGAGATGGGACAGAGGGGAGGAGGAGGAAGATGCAGCATGAGCGGGTGGGGGCTGCAGAGGAGCCGCGGGTTCCCATGCTGACGGGCAGGCAGAGCAGAGCGGAGGAGCCGTTAGATACGGGCCTCAAGACGTCACGCCCCTTCACCACCGACAGACAGGAGACACGGGAGCCAATCACTCCGTCTTCCCTGTGCCCCTCTGCAAAAGCAATAGCCTGAGTAAAGGGCAGTAGACGTTCAGGTCTGTGTTGGGAGGACACAAGGGAAGCAGTGGCTTACCACAGACCTGAGACCTGTCTGACGACTGCTGCTGCCTTACAAGGTGCCCACAGCGTCAGCTCCCTAGAGTTTTCAGGCATGCGGGTGTAACCTGACTTGTTAGGTCAAATATTCCACATTCAAGCTGTCTGAAGGACTGATGCTCAGCCGGGCCGGGTGTGCCCCGTGAGCTGCTTCTTCTAGCTGGGTCAGGGGTGCCAAGTCCTGGTGCGCCTGGCTTTCATGCCTGGTCTGCTGTGATGTGTGAGGGAGGTCAGTGACATGGCCCGTGGGCTGCCTTGTGACCTGGCTCTGGGTGCTGGGCCGGGGAGCATAGATACTTTCAGCTCCCATTTCTGGTTCATAGTGTGGTTTCATCTTGGGGCTGAGCCTGCTGACCCCAATGTCCCCATTACAGATTGAGATGGCCATTCTGCGGTTTCCTTATGAATCCTGGGGGACCCCGTTCCAGCAGCTGAAGCAGGTGGTAGAGGAGCCATCCCCTCAGCTCCCAGCAGACCGTTTCTCCCCCGAGTTTGTGGATTTCACTGCCCAGTGGTGAGTTGCTGGCTCCTCCTGAACCAGAACCTTTTTCCTGTAGCAAATAACCTGCCTCACAACACAGTATCCAAGTGTGGAAGACAGAAATAGAGCGTAAGGAAATCTGACCAAGCTGTGGTCCACGGGGGCAGTTTCAGTGCAGTGCTTTTAGAAAAGGTGGATCCAGTAGACAGGAAAAGAAAGAAAAGCATACGGAGATGCAGATGCATAAAGAAATTTGCTTTTATTGATGTCTAGATCTTCGTTTCAAGTCAGGGAGCACACCAGTGGGAGCTGTATAAAAATTAATCATGTTTAAGGATACATAGGAAATAGGGTGCGCAGAGCAACACCTGTATGTGGTGGTGTGGACAAAGAGCTACTTGGAGGTAAATTCATAGCTTTTGTTTCTTCTACTAGAAAATAGGAAAAGCTGAAAACATTTTCAGACCAGCAGACAAAAGTCATTGGTTAGGTTGACCCCTTTTAGTTGAGGCCTTTGCTGTCCCAGGACCAGTGACAACTGTCTCCTCTGACTAAGGGTACCAAGTATATGGTGGTTAGGCAGAGCATCTTAGGGTTCATATCAGGGAAATTCCCTGGATCACTATGGGAACAAAAGAACACTAAGACCCCACAAGGCGGGAGGAACTTGCCCTAAGTTTGCATGCATGGATCCCCATCCCACCTTGGGAGACCCCCAGTGGTCCAGCCCCTCCTTCCTGGAGCCCCAGGAGCACGTGTCCCCTGTTGCCAGATGGGGAGTCCAGCTTGTCTGGGCTCACTTGCTCCGTGCCAGTGGCATCAGCTGCCCACTTTTCTCCTAGCCTGAGGAAGAACCCTGCGGAGCGCATGAGTTACCTGGAGCTGATGGTGAGTGGGTGGTCGGCGTCTTCTCCCGACTTCTTCAGGGCTGAGCAGCCCAGGGTGGTGTTCTTTGTGCACAGGGTCAGCCCCTTCCTGGCCCTGCGCTCAGGCTTGTCAGGTCTTAGTCAGTCACCATTTGTGGAGGTGGTGTGGCAGGGCAGAGGGACCGTGGTGTCATCAGGGAAGGCTTGCCAGAGGAGGGGCCTTTTGGACTGAGGAACACACAGGGGCTGGGCTGGCTGGGGAGGAGGGGCGCCCCCCTGCCCCACACAGTAACTGCCTTCTGTCCCTGCCAGGAGCACCCTTTCTTTACTTTGCACAAAACCAAGAAGACGGACATTGCTGCCTTTGTGAAGGAGATCCTGGGAGAGGACTCATAGGGGGCTGGCCTGGGACCCCACTCTGGCCCTCCAGAACCCCAAAGCTCCCTCTGCTGGGCAGTACATGCCCACAGTCATAAGCTACTGCCATCCTGGCCCTGGGTGTTCTGGGACGAATTGAGGGGCTGCTCCCACGCGGCTCTGCAACCAGCCGTTTGCCCAAGTGCCGAAGAACCAGACCTTCTGGGGCTCCCAGCTGGGTGGCCCACGTGGGACTCCTTGGTGCCTCTGCCCCTGCTGCTCCAGGGACCCTACATCTCCACCCCAAACCCCGGACTTGGAGAGGCCTGGATGCGCCTGCTGGATGCTGCTTCCTCTTGCAGAGAAGGCAGCCAGTGCCCAAGTGGTCAAGGTCACTGCCTCAGCCCAGCTCCGGATGACACCAAGTTGTATATTTTTTATATCTCAACTCAGTAGACTTTGCACACTGTGGCCCAGTGCGGAGGACACAGTAAGGGGAGGAGCCGTGTGAATCCCTGAAAGACTCCCACGGGGAGATGCCCTGAGCCTCCAAGGCCTTCACCCAGCAGGGCCTCCAAGGGGTGACCAGGAACCTGGTCCCCACCCGCCACCTCTAAGGGTGTCTGCTCACCTGTTCTTCATCTTTTTTTTGTTTTTTTAATTTATCCTCTGTTGACTTTTGCTTTGTGGGGTTCGCTGTTTTTTTCTTGCATGGTTTGGAGCTGATCACTTTTCTTCCACTTCCTGGGGTACCAGTAGGGGGAGACCTGTCTCTGCCCAGACTGGTTCTAGAGGTGGGCCTCAGGCCCTGCTCAGAGTGTGCCTGGGAGCCGTTCCCCCACTTTCCTTGAGAGTGACCAGCTCCATTGGGGATGTGGATTTGCTTTGGTGTTGTTTTAAAAAAAGAAAGAAAAACCTTTTTTTGCAGAAAGGCCAGCCCACCTTGGTCCTTTCCCCAGGGGGGCAGGTACCTTGTTGCTGTTTTAATAAAAAAAAAAAAAAAAAAGTGGGACAAAGGTTGTGTGAGACTGTGACGGTGGTGCACCCCACCCTTCCTCCGGGAAGTGGGTCCCCTGGACAGCTGGAGGGCAGTGTGATTGGGGAGCAGGTCTGCTGACCTCCCAGGGCCCGAGCTTGGCAGGCCCTCCTCCATGTGAGGAGACGGAGGTGCCCAGAGGGCTGTGACTAAGCGTCTTGCTGGACACTGGACGGAACAGCGCGTGGATGGAGCTGCGAACGGGCACAGGCCCAGTTCCCTGGTGCGGTGGCTGATGCCAGCCAGCAGCTAGGGGAAGAGCAGTCCAGGGGAGGTGTGCCGGGGGCCGGATGTGCTCCTCGCCGAGGGAGCTGTGCTCTTCCTCAGGACATGGCCGGAGACCACAGGAGAAGCTGGGGCTTGGGGGCAGGGAGCACAAAGTAGATCCGGGCTCAGAGTCATGTATACACAGAGTAGATGTGGTCTCCCTCTACGCTTCCCATGGGGCTGGTTTTCACTGTGGGGCCTTTGCACGCACTGCCTGCTATCTAGAACGCCTCCTCTCCATTTCTCCTTGGCCAGCTCAGTGTCAACCTCAGGGCGGCCTTCCAGGACCATCCCAGCTAAAGTGTGCCTCCCGGCGCAGCTCGTCCTGGGCGGCTCAGGCCAGGCCGTGTGTATCTGTCCCTGGCCCGAGAAGATGCAGCCCCTAGCGCAGCCCACACCTTTACTGAATGAGTAAAGCATGCATGAATGAGAGAACAGCTCCCACAGCCTCGCACGCGGGGCCAGCGCAGGGAGCGTGAGAGCTCGCGTGTGGTGGGCGAGGATGCCTGTGCTCCCACCGCCCGGCCCATTCTAGGGGCGGCCGCGGCCGCCTTGCCTGCAGCCACCAGGAGGCGGCAGAGCCTGGACTTTGACCAGTCCCTCGGCGCCCCGCCCGGCTTCCGAGCCCGTGGTCGGGAGAGGCGGTACTTGGCGTGGCATCCGTAAGCTTCTCGGGCTGAGCCTCTTGAGCAGACGCGTGACCGGCTGGTGCGCTCCACGCCCTGCCCCGCGTAGGGCCAGCTGTGGGGCTGATGCAAGGTAACAGGGCCGGAGGCCGGGCGCACAGGGTCTCGTGGTGCACAGGTCACCACAGCTTCCGGAGAAATTTAGTTTACAGAGCACTTGGCAGCCTACCCCACAGGGCTGGCAAAGTGAGTTATAGTTTGCAGATCTCCTGTGTGCAGGGGTTCAAAGAGCTTTCACGTTTACAGAGTAGTTAACGGTTTGCCAAGCCCTGGCCAAGTTAGACCCGCTTTATAGTTTGCATCCTCCACATCGTGCCGTGAGCACCAGCTGTTTGCAGGTTGTGCTACCACTTGTGGGACGCTCCAGTTTTTACAGAAGGTGCCCAGGCGTGGGCGTGGGCAAGCCAGTGTGCGCTTACACAGACATTCACAAGGCACCGGTGCAGGCCCTTGACAGTCTGTACCGCCCATGACCTTGGAGATGCTTGGTTTTGCTCCGCTCTCAGCGCACAGCGCAGGTCTGCGGTGGGAGGCCCTGGCGCCAGGGTCTGTTTCCCTCAGGCAACAGGTGCTCGGTGGGTGTCCCTCCCCGCCTGAATTCGTGTTTCTGGGCTGACAGAAGCACGTGGACTTTTCTGTTTCAGTTACAGCCCTGAGAACCTTTGCATGAAGCCGCATTAAAACTGCAGCAGACAGGCCTGTTCAGGAGGAGGGAGCTGCCTCTGAGGACACTTCACAAATTCTCTCCTGGAGCCGGGCGGGCGGCCTCCTCAGTGAATATCAGCTTCATCTCTTCCTCTCCCCAGAACCTGCTGTGGCTCCCACTTCCTCCATGCAGATGCTCCCGTGACTCACAGTGCTCCCCCAACACAGCCCTCCATTGCTCTCTACCCACACAGGCCCAAACGCCCCGTGCACCAGTGCCCTCAGGACCCGGGCCCTACCGCCCTCTTCTCCCAGGACACTCTCCCTGGAGATGCGCCTCTCCCAGAGGCCATCCTCAGAGAAGCCTCTCTGCTTGTGGCCGGTCCTGATTTCTTTGTACATTTGATTTTTGTCCATTCTCTGCCTCTGGTTCTGCACTGGGAGCGTCCATCCTGCTCAGGGCAGTGCTAGAGGCAACGGCAGGCATCGAGAGGCCAGTCCCCAGGCCCAGGCTGAACCCTGGAGCCAGGGGTGCCTCCCTCCCACAGACACTGCCGGAACTGTGCCAGGGTTCGGGCTAGGCAGAGCCCTCAGGGCACTGGGTAGGGCTCTGCGTTCCAGAGAAGCGGAGTAGGGGGAATGGGGGCAGTGGGTGGCAGCGTAGCAGGGAGGCGCATGCCCCCACTGGGGATCCCCTGCACACTGGCTCCCAGTTCTGTTCCCGAGGGCAAGGTCCCTGAGGTGCCTCTGTTGTTCACTTGGCTGCTGTGCACTTCAGCACTGCGCTCCTGGAACGGAACATCTCTTTGCCTTTGGCTTTTAACACCCCAGGGGATGGCAAGAAAGCAATTCCCTCTACTACTTTATCTCAGGCTGCTTTCCTGGCTCCTTGGTGGGCATGGTTACCTTTCCTCTCAGCAAGGGCGCGAGAGCGTCCGGCCAAAGCTCCCTCTCATGCGTGTATCTCTCCCAGCTGTGCTCACAAGAAGACCTGAGCTTCTGCTTGCACGCCTCCCTGCTGAGGCGCTCACACAGAGCTTCCAGGAGGGACCCGAGAACCACCCTCTTGGCCCTTCTCATCCTGCTTCTCAAGGCCTTCAACTCAAGGCCTCCTGTGTAAACTTGGGCACATAAATGCCCGTTTTGCTGCCTCCTGTGAAAGCCGACTCTAATCCTTGGGGAGCCAGGTGGGAGGGTCTATATATACCCTGGCTGCACCCAATTTCGGGGAGCTCGGAGCTCATGTGTGTCCTGCCCAGTGCAGCCGGGTTCGCCCATGCTCACTCAGGGTGGCCAGGCCCAGGGAGAGCCCTGAAGCTAGGTAACCTGTCGCTGGCAGAGGCTCTGCTCCCTCCAAGTGGGCCGCCTGCCAAGCCAGGTTTGGCTGCAGCCACCTTCTCTGGTGTTTCAGAAGCTGTGGGCTGCTCTATTTCTGTTCCTGCCAGCCTTGTGGGGGACTTGGGCTGGGGGAGGTATCGGCAGCTGCACTGTCTGGTCGGGAGCGGGAGAGCTGCTCTGTGTACCCAAGTTCTTCTTTTCTGCAGCTCCCTGGTCTTCCATGGCTCCCCATTGCCCACGGCACCAAAGGAAAAGGAGGCCAGACAGAAACTCTGCGGCAGGGTCTTGTCTGGTTTGCCCTCCGCAGTGCCCACTGTGTACCAGGCCACCCTGAGTGCCCCTCAGCAGTCTCAGTGAGGGACTCAGCTCAGCCGGCACAAACTTACAAATGCTCCAAGTAGTGTTTCTCACCTGTGGTTATCATCACTCCCCGAGGATAAACACAGAGTTAAAGTAGAATTAATTAATTAAAGCTAATTAAGCTTAGTTATGATAAAGCGACTCAGCTTGGTGGATTGACTAAATTATTTAAGTCTGAATTTTGGAGCTCCCGAGGTGGAGGGGATTGGCGGCCTTGAAGAGGAAGAGGGTCTGAGGGTGGATTGCACGGGCCCTTTGGAGGCTGGCAGGCATGATTTCCAATCAAGGGAGCCCCGCAGGGGCTTTGAGCAGACGACAAGTGTGCTCTGATTAACACGAACAGAAATGTAGCTGAGCATGTTTGGCACACCTGGAATCCCAGTGCTCCAAGAGGCTGAGGCAGGAGGATCATAAATTCAAGCCCAACCTGCAGAATTTAATGACTCCGTGAGATCCTGTCTCAAAAAGTGAAAAGGGTTGGGAATGTAGCACATTCTGAAGGCTCTGGGTTCAATTTCCAGTGCTGAAAAACAAAAAGAGAAGGAAAGTAAAAAGCAAAAGCAAAACGAGAGCAGCAAGGCCACTGCGCTGAGATATCCCGTCCATGCCGGGCAGACGGCTTTGGCCCCGAGTCTCTGCTGTGCGGCCGTGTGAAGGCCTAACCCACCCAGCACCCAGCTCAGATGGCCTGTGGAGCCTCTCATCTCGGGCTGTGTGACCTCGAAGATGTCCCCTTTCCTCTCTCTGCAAACCAGGGAACTCATGCTCTCCCTGCTGGAAATTGCCGAGATGGCCCAGGGTGGCCACACTCCTGTGCTCAGTTCATGCTCCCATCTTGCTGGCCCCTGTCCTGCCCTGGGCCCTTGGGGCCAGGCCCCCTGTGTCCCCCCAGTTGGCCACAGAGCCAACTGTCCCCCATGACACACCCGTGGCTGAGCTTGGCTGGCCCTGAAACCTCGGTCTTAGCAGCCAGAGGCACTCTAGTTGCCCCAGGCTATTCGGGCTGGTGGAGGCAGACCCAGAGCTGGACCGAGGCGAGGGCAGAGTCTGGCCGGGCCTCTGTCACTCAGTCAGTGTGCTGGGCCTCTGGGCACCCTTCAGCCAGTCACCTGGGTCGGTCCCGTCTCTCCTAGGGGAAGGGGGTTTTCTTGGCTTAATGGTGGGGCTTGCAGAATGGATAGAATTTTTAGGCACAAACAGTACTCCAGTACTCTTGGGCGTCTGAGAAAATCTGGTCAAGACTGTGGTAATCTTGGCCCTAGGCAGGAAGCTTCAGGGTCCCAAACCGTAGCCTGCTCCTCTCAGCCCAGGCAGTGGGAAATTGGACACGTCCCAAACCGGACTCAATGCAGCGGCTCCTTTCTAACCAGGAAGGGTTTTGGGTTCTGGATGGCTAATTCATCCAGCATGCAGTCACTGTATCCTCCTTTTCTGCTAGTGAGCTCCTACTTATCCCTCAAAACTCACTCTCATTGGCCCTGTCTTTCTGATGCCTTTTCTGACCTCGATCTGGCCCCACCATCAAGGCAATTTACCTGTAGCAGGTGCCTTGGTGTCTGCTCTCCCCGGGGCCCTTGCTCCTGAGGGTGTGGCTGCTTGACTCTCCAGTCAGGGCAAATCTGCCTCACAGTTCTCTGGGGCTAAGGGTGCTTGCTTGGAAGCCAGGTCCTGGGGGCCAGGGCCCAGAAGTATCTGCCAGCCGGGTCCCTGCTGTCTCTCAGGCTTCCCCACCTCATGAGCCCTAGTTGTGGTGACTACATACCTTTATTGGCTCTTTCCTCTCACGCCCCTCTTCTCTACTTCCTTGTGGGTATTTCCCAGGATTTTCCTGAGCCAGCACCCTCCCCAGGTCCGAGAGTATAGCAGGAGAACCTGGCCAGACATTGCCTCTGAGAAGCGCTATGTGGAACCCCTGAGCTGAACAGGAAGTGCTTAGTAAATCACACCTGACAGCATTGCTGGGATCCCCCTGCCTCCCTGGGCCACACCCTCTACACCAGCTCTCCTGACTCCTGTCTGAATCCGGAATCTATCTGTTCCCTCAAGTTCTCTGACAGCTTCAGATTTTCTGCAGCTTTGCTCCTCTCCTGCACTGCCCCTCCACTGTTGGCTGTTGGCTGTGTGGCCTCGGAAAAATACTGCACCTCTCGGTTCTCAGCCCCATGTTCGAGGACCTGCTGTTGTCTCAGGGCAAGCACCAGCATGCTTTACTGGGTAACTGAGTCCCAAGGCTCATGATGTCTGTTAGCAATCTGTCAGAAGCAGGGCATGGAGACTGGGAGTCGGCATAACCTTTCCCCATGCAGGGGAGCACTTAGAAGTGGTAGCCACCATGCTGGTCACACCACATTGGCTATCTTTTAGTCACATGGTAGTTGTGGCTGTGAGGGAGGCTGGGAAATATAGTCTCTTCTCTACAAACACCCTTCTGAACCCTAGTGGGAGGGGCTTAGAAATAGAGGGCTCTGTTCCCACAAGTAGGGAAGGCAGAATGTTACCCAAAAGTAGGAAGAAGATTCTTATTTTAGAGAGAATGGCCTTGTTTACGGAAGTATACTGAGGATTCTGGGGGCTTAGTAGAGTTCTTGCAGATGGTAGGCCAAATGGCACAGGGGGATGTAGGAAGCCCAGAGCTTTTCTGAGGCAGCTGATGGTCCAGGGCATCCTGGGGCAAGGAGTTGGGGAAAGAAGGGCCAAGAAGTAGCCAGGGAGGAGCTGCCTGTGAGAGGAGACCCTCATTTTGGAGCCTGTGTTCTAACACACACAGCAGCTGTCCATGGAGGGGTTGGGTGTTGGCAGACTCACCAGGCACATGGAGGGAAAGACTTCAAAGACAAGGCCAACCTGAGAACACAACAGACTTGGGATTTAGGGATTCATGAGCTTCTTTTTTATTTTTTATTTTTTTTTGGTCTTTTTGAGACAGGGTCTCGCTATGCACTTCAGGCTGGCCTTGAGCTCACTTTGTAGCCCAGGCTGGTCTCAAACTTGCAATGATCCTCCTGCTTCAGCCTTCCGAGTGCTGGGATTACAGGCCTGTGCCACCACGCCCAGCTCCATGAGCCTCTTAGAATTGCAGGGAGTGCTGAGAATGCCAACCGTCTCTCATAAGGATTGAGGACACTGTCCCACCGGGCCGGTGACCGGATTCCATGCATTTTCTGCTCGTGTTGGCAGAAGTGGAATTGGCAGATGTGCATTCTTATTTCACAAGAGGTCAAAGCTCAGGCGTAGTTTTTTTTTTTTTTTTTTGGCGGTACTGGGGATCGAACTCAGGACCCTGCGCTTGCTAGGCAGGCGCTTATTCCACTGAGCTATATCCCCAACTCCTCAGGCATAGTTCTGTGATCACCATTTTTGGTAACTGCTGGTCATCCATCATCGTAATATGTCGGGTGACACTGAGACAGTTCCTGTGGTTGGATGTGGCCCCTGACTCTGAGTTTCACTCTGGTAAATGACCCTGATATGGACATCCTTTATGCAGGCAGCTTTGTTCCCATTTCAGATTCTAGATTTCCTCAGGCACGATTCCCAGAAAAGAAGTGGGGTGGAGGGGAAGTGTGTTTGCCTGTAAGGGCCATGTTTTGTGTAGCCAAGTGGCTTCCTGGCCAATTCCTGCCAAGTTACCTGTCACCTGCGGAGCCTGAGAGAAGCCTTTGCTCACCCACGGAAACAGTGGGCCAGCTTGGTTTATCTGTCTTTCCTAAAATTTTTCCAGCACTGTAGAACAAATCAAGTAGTTTAGAAAGAAAACTTACCTATACTGCCATGTGCCAGAATTAACTTGTGTAATTTTGATTTACAGCTGCCCAGTCTATGGTTACATCCAAATATTTAATTATGTGAAAAGTTATATATGCCTTTTATTATGCAAAGTTCAAGCATGAACAGCAGTAGAGAAAGTGTGTGATAAACTCTGCAGAACGCACCACCTGGCTGAGAAGAGACCAGCTCAAAAGTCTTGCCCCATTTGCACGCTCACCCCCTTTCCCTGTCAAATATTTGGATATTCACTCCATTCATCCCAGACATGGTATAATTTAATCCACAAATATTTCAGAGTGTTCAATGTTTTGAACATTAGGATTTAACAAAAGAATGACAATACAATTTCTTAATAGTATCAATAAGTACCATGTCTCTTCAAGTTTCTCACTGTCTCACATATGTCAAAAATTAACGAAAGAGGGCTGCCGATGTAGCTCAGTGGCACAAGCGCCTGCCTGGCAAGCACAAGGTCCTGAATTTGATCCCCGGTACAAAAAAAAAAAAAAAAAGAGCCAGGCAAGTTGGTACATACCCGTAATCCCAGAACTCTGGGAGGCTGGGGCAAGAGGACTGCAAGTTCAAGCCCAGCCGGGGTAATTTAGCAACTTAGTGAGAACTTGTTTCAAAAAAGAAAAAAAAAAAAAAAGAAAAAGGCTGGGAACGTAGCTCAGTATAAAGGTCCTGGGTTTAATCTGCATTGGTGCCATCAGTCAATCAACATTCTAAAAATTAACAAAAGCGTGGTTTGGATCAGGCTCTGGATAAGGCCCTGCGCTCAAGATTTGCTGATGTGTGTCTTGGGCGCTCATCCTGTGTTGTCTCTGTACGGTGTCCTCCTCACAGTTTGTTGAAGAAACTGGGTTATTAGATTGTAGTTTCTCAAACTGTGTTTCCTGTAAATTGATGAGCAGGTCTAGAGATTTCATCAGATTCAGGTTGAACTTTTTTTTTCTGGGGGTGGGAAATGAACTCAGGACCTTGTACTTCCTAGGAAGGTGCTTGTGCTGCTGAGCCACATCCCCAGCCCCTGAACTTTTTTCTTAATATCATATTGATTGTGCTTTGTTTTAGAAAAACAAGATGAAAATGTAAAGAAAAGATCACTACCTCTTGGAGTGGAACAATATAATTATTTTTATCATTAAATAAAACACTAATAGCTAATGTATTATACTTGCACATATTTATGGGGTGCAATATTAAAATTGGATGCATGTAAATGGGTCCTTTATGTATTGTAATGACTGAATCAGGGTAATTGGCATTTCCATGTCTTCAAACATTATCATTTCTATGTGTGGAGAACCTTGAAATTCTTCAAAACCCTCTGCCTGTTGATGAATATCTTGATCCCATATATTGGCTGTTGTGAATAATGCCACAATGAATATAGGTGTGCAGATATTTCTTTCAGATGATGATTTTGTTCTCTTTGGATATATATCCAGCAGTGGGATTGCTGGATCACGTGGTTTTCTACTTGAAGTTTTTTTGAGAAACTTTCATAAGAGCTATGCTAACTTATATCCCACCAAGAGTCCATAAGAGTTTCCCTTCCTCTGCATATTTTCATATACTTGTTGGCCATTTGTGTATCCTTTTTTGAGAAATGTCAATTTGCCATACTTTGATTGGATTATATGAGGTTTTTCCTGCGGAGCTGAATTCCTTATTCTGGTTTTAATCCCTTGTCAGACAGTTTGCAACTATCTTCTCCTTTCTTCTCTCTGCTGGCTGTTCCCTTTGTCATTCACAAGTTCCTTTGTTTGACGTAATTCCATTTGTTTAGTTTTATTTTTGTCGCCTCTGCTTTTTTTCTCTATACCAGTTCCCTGAACTGTTTTGCCAATGTTTTCTTCTAGTAGTTCATGTCTAACATTCCCTTGGGTTAGTCACTTTCCTGTCACCGGGACCAACATCACAACTGAAAGGAGGGAAGGTGTATTTCAGCTTAAGTTTCAGTGTGCTCAGTGCAGGGTCAGCTGGCGTCAGCACAGAAACGGCACAGCGGAAGGGCCCGGCAGGGGAAAGCTGCCCACATCACGGCAGCCCGGAGGAGGGCTGGGAATGGAGCCTTCCGGTCACGCCTCGGTGGAGCCACACTGGCCAGGACCCGCCTCCTGACGCACACTCAGCTACCGAGGCCGTCAGAGGACGGCACGCTGATCAGGTGAGATCCCCACGACCCAGTCACTGTACGACACAGGAGCCTTTTGTGGGACAGTTTAGGTTTAAACCGTAAGAGTCTTTGGTCTTCTTGTTTTGCGGGGCTTTTTTACTCAGTGTGTGTGTGTGTGTGTGTGTGTGCGCGCGTGCGCGCGTGTGCCTAACTCAGGAGCTGTCTTCTTAACTTTTTTCTTTTTGCCTTATTGATACATTTTAGATATACATGGTGATAACATTCACCACAGGAATTTGCACTGCAAACTTTATGTCCTGCTGCTTCCTTTCTTCCCACACCTTCCCTTCAGCTCGATTTTGTTTTATTTATTTCATTTCGTTTCATTTTTCACTTTTTGAGACAGGGTCTCGCTATGCAGTTCAGGCTGGCCTTGGGCTTACTTTGTAGCCCAGGCTGGTCTCGAACTCACAACGATCCTCCTGCCTCAGCCTCCTGGGTGCTGAGATTATAAGCATGCACCATCACGCCCGGCCCACCCCTTTTTATTTACAAAGTTTCCATTTTCTTCTTATATTCTTTCTTTCTTGTCCTTTTTTTCCTTTCAACCCCCACACCCCCCATTCCTCTTCTCATTTGAACATTTTCTTCCCATTTCCAATATCTATTATACATTTTGGTCCTTATTTACACTTTTGGTTTCTCACACCAGTGAAACCATGTGATATTTACACATGTGTGTCTGATTTATTTCACTTAAGAGTATGGCATTCATTTACCTAGGAGTGTCTCAAGTTTATCCTTCTTTATGGCAGACTAGTACTCCATTATATATAAAACCCACATCTTTATCCATTCATTGGTTGATGGACATTTGGGCTGTTTCCAAGATTTACCTATTACAAACTGTGCCACTATAAGCAGGTGTGTGCATATATTGCTGTGGTATGATACTTTTAATCCTTTCAGGAAAATACCAAGAAAGGGAATAGCTGCGTTAAATGAGAGCTCAAGTCCTACTGTTTTCAGGAATCTACACTGATTTTCACAGTGGTTGTACCAGTCCACACACCCCCAACAGTGGTGAAGTGTTTCTTTTTCCCCACAGCCCCTCCAGCATTTATTATTGGTTGATTTCTTGATAATAGCCATTCTTTCTGGGGTAAGATCGAATCTCAGTATCATTTTAATTTGTATCTCTTGAATGACCAGTGATATTGAACATTTTTTCATATATTTATTTGCTGTTCTACTTCTGCATCTGAGAACTGTCTATTCACTTCAGATGCCCATTTTGGGGTTGGGTCTTTAAATTTGAGGGGTTATATTATTTTTGAACTCTCTCTATATTCTAGATATTAGTCCTACGTCTGAGGAGCAGCAGGCAAACATTTTTTTCCACACTGTGTTGTCTCTTTATTCTGTTGACGGTTTCTCTTGCTGTAACAGTTCCTGCGAGACTGAGGCTTTGTTCATGAAATCTTTGCCTACATCAGTGCCTTCATGAGTTCTACTAATTCTATCTTCCAGAAATTTAGAGTTTCTATTTTAATATTTAGATCTTTGATCCATTTTGATTTTAGTTTAGTGCATAGTGAAAGATATGGGGTCTAGTTTTAATCTTTGACATGTGGAAAGCCAGTTTTTCAGGCACCACTTATTAAAGAGACTATCTTTCTTCCAGTGAAGGTCTTTGGTACCTTTGTCAAAGACAAAGTGGCTAAGTATGAATGGAGATGTTTCTACATCTTCTAATATGTTCCACTGATCCTCAGGTCTCTTTTGTTTTTTCTGGTACCATGCTGTTTTTATCACAGTAGCTTTGTAATATAATTTCAAGTCAGGGATTGTGATGCCTCCTGCCTTGTCTTGGTTGCCCAGAATTGTATTTGCTATTCTAGATCTCTTCTGGTTCCAAATGAATTTTAGGATTGTTTTCTCTAACTCTGTGAGATATGCTGTTGGGATTTTGATTGGGATTGCATTAAATCTGTATGTCCATTTTGGAAGTATGGCCATTTTCACTATATTGGCTCTTCCTACCCACGAGCAAGGGATGTCTTCCCATTTTCTGATCTCCTCTTCAACCTCCTTTTTCAGAGTACTATAGTTTTCAATGTAGAGGTCTTTTACTTATATTTCATTTTTTTTGGATGCTACTATGAAAGGTCTTGTTTCCCTAATTTCTCTCTTAATGAGTTTGTTATTTGTGTGTGTGTGTGTGTTTTTTTTACTTTAAAAGTAAAAGAATGAAAACATATTAACAAACAGAAAGGCATTTACAAAGTAGCACAAGAATAGTACAAGCAATACTGAATTACAGACAGTGACAGGGAATTAACAATGCTTGTTGTATTACATATTGATAACTTCAAAGTGTACTGAGTTTGTTATCTGTGTACAGAAAAGCTGTTGATTTTTGAGTGTTGACTTTGTTTTTTTTTTTTTTTCCCCCGGTACCGAGGATCGAACTCAGGACCTTGCGCTTGCCAGGCAAGCGCTTATGCCACTGAGCTATACCCCCAGCCCCTGAGTGTTGACTTTGTGTCCAGCCACCCTACGGAATTTGGTTCTCGGGCTGGAGATAGAGCTCAGTGGGACAAGTGCCTGCCTGGCAAGTGCACGTTCCTGAGTTCGATTCTCAGTACAAAAATTTTCTTTGGTTCTTAGATCTAGAAGTCTTTTGGTGGAGATTTTGGGGAAGTCTTTGATATAGAGTATCATATCATTGGCAAATAATAATAATTTAGCTTCTTCCCTTATTATTATTCAGTTTTCTAAAGGATTCTTATGAGTGGGTGTTGGACTTCGTCAAACGCTTTTTTCAAATCTATTGAGATAATCATGTTGGTTTTGTCCTTGGATATGCTGCTATGGTGTATTACAATTATTGATGTGCATATGTTGAACTATCCTTGCATCCCTGAGATGAATCCTACTTGGGCATGGTGTATAATTTTTTTCATGATTTGCTGCATTCTGTTTGACAGTATCTTCCTGAGGATCTTTGCATCTATGTTCATTAGGGATATTGGCCTATTGTTATCTTTTTTGGTTGGATCCTTCTTTGGTTTTGGAATCAGAGTAATGCTTGCTTCCAAGAATGAATTTGGAAATATAGCTTCCCTTCCCATTTCATTAAAGAACTTGTGAGATAATGGTATTAGGTCTCTAAATTTCATGTTGAATTTAGTAGTGACTCCATTAGGGCCTAGACTTCTGTTTGTTGGTAGATTTTTTTTTGTACTTTTGAGACAGTGTTTCACTATGCAGTTCAGACTGGCCTTGAGCTCACTTTGTAGCCCAGGCTGGTCTCAAACTTGCAACAACCCGCCTACCTTAGCCTCCCGAGTGCTGGGATTACAGGTGTGCACCACCACGCCTAGCTGTTGGTACGTTTTTACTTACATCTTCAATTTCATTGATGGATATTGGTTAATTTAAAATTTTTATACCTTCTTGATTCAGCTTTGATAATTTATATATCTAGGAATGTGTCCATTTCTCCTGTTTTCTATCTTATTACAATACAGGTTCTTGGAGTAGGTATTGACGATCTTCTGGATTTCTGCAGAATCTGTTGTGACTTCCCCCTTCTCATTCCTAACTATGGATTAGACACTCTTCCTTTCCTTTTTTGATAAGTTTGGCTAAGAGTTTGTTACTTTTATTTAATCTGTAAATGAACCAACTCGCTGAATCATTGGTTCTTTGTATTGTTCTGTTAGCCTCCACTGAATTAATTTCTGCTCTGATCTTTATAATTTATTCCCTAGTAAGAGCATTGGGTTTGACTTGCTCTTCTTTTTCTAGAAACTTGAGGTTCAACATAAGGTTTATTTGAGCTCACTCTTTTTCTGATATGGGTAGTCACTGCTATAAATTTCCCTTGTACAACTGCTTTCATTGTGTCTCATAAGTTTCTGTATGTTGTATTGGCATTACCACTTTATTGTAGAAACTGTCTACTTTCTTCTTTAATTTCATCTTTGACCCATTGGTTGTTCAGAAGGATGTTATTTAATTCCCATGTGTTTATGAAGTTCTTGTGGTTTCTTTTCCCATTGATTTACAATTTCATTGCACTATGGTCTGATAATATGCATGGGATAATTCCAATTCTTTTGCACTTACTTAAGCATGTTCTGTGAGCTAGTATATGGCCTATTTTGGACAACGTCCCTGTGTCACGGAGAAGAATGTGTATTCTGATGCTGTGGGGTGGAGCACTCTGTAGACATCTACGAAGTCCATTTGTTCAAAAGTTTGGTTGAGTTCTGATATTGCTGATTTTTTGTCTATCTTGTCTGTCTATTTGTGACATTGAGGTCCCCCATTACAGTTGTATTAGTGCTTATTTGATTTTTCATGCTTGTTAATATTTATTTTATATAGTTGGGTGCATTGGCATTCGGTGCATATATACCTATGATTGTTACATATTTCTCTTGGATTGTTTTCTTTGCAAGGATGTAGTGAGCTTTGTCTCTCTTAATCAGTGTTGGCTTGAAATTAACTTTGTCTGCAAATGGAATAGCTACTCTTGCTTTTTGGGGGGTTTCTGTTGCACGAAGTATTGTTTTCTTTTTTTTTTTTATTTTA
>PVLD010008791.1:41307-81525 GCA_004027595.1 Dinomys branickii | reverse complement strand
CCCCTCCCTTCCCTTCCCTTCCCTTCCCTTCCCTTCCCTTCCCTTCCCTTCCCTTCCCTTCCCTTCCTTTCCCTTCCCTTTTTGAAACAGCGCTGGAATTCTAGGCATTGCAGTAAAGGAAGGAAAGGCAGTGAAAGCCATACAGACGGAGTGAAAGGAACAAAACACTGCTTTTGCAAACAGAGGCATACTCTGGTATAAATCCAACAAAACTTGTTGCAAATGCTGACCAAATAATTTTAAAACTATATACATGAATGAAAGACAAGGTTTCTTAGTTTGGAAGATTCAACATAATAAAGATACCAATTCTTCCCAAATGATACAGAGGCTTAATTCAATTCTCAACCAAATGTTGGCTTATTCTTATACTTAGAGCTAGATAATTCTGCAGTTTATGTAGAAAGGCAAACAGAATAGTAAAACATTTTAGAGAAAATGAACATAACATGAGACTCAGTCTACCTAATTTCAAAACTTGTTCTGTAGCTACAGTAATCAAGAGTGTTGGCAGAGGCTGAGACAGCACTGGCCAGACCGTGGAGTCAGAAGTTAACTTACAAAGGGCCACTGTGCTGATGTGTTCAGCACAGGGGAGAGGCAGATACTCATGATCTCACTCACACATCGGATCTGAAAATGGCGAGTACAGAGAGATGGTGAGAATTACAGTTACCAGGGTAAGTAGGGGCAGGCAGTGGGCAGTGCAGGGCAAAGGGTGCAAACTGGCAGGTGGGCAGGACAAGTCAGTGTAGAGGTCCAGCAGACACAAGACCGCATCTAGTTGTGTTGTAGACTGAAAGTACTTACTGAAGGTCTCAGGGGCTCCTGTTACCACATGGACAGAACTTGTGCTCGCACAGCATCGAGGAATGATGTAGCAAACCAAAGGAGGTTTAGGAGAGTTCTTACTGGAAATAATAAGAAAAAGGACTCTTGGTTTCTCCAGCAGAGAATCTGTAAAAAATTCCATGGGCTCCTTAGTACAGAGCTGTTTATGGATAAGGGGAGCATGGGAATTACTTGACTGTTTAGTGGCCAAGTATCACGGATGACTCTTGACTCTCAAATGACCAACTGGAACTCAGGGGCCCCCACTCAGTTACTCAGTATATAGGTGCTGTGGTTTGTGTCTGTATGTCCCTGCAAAGCCTCATACAGTCATGGGGTGAGCTTCTCGAGTTTGTGATTGATCCATGGTCCAATGCTGGGATTATGGGTGTGAGTGCTGCACCCACTCTGGGGCGGGGAGCCTGCATGTAATATAAAGGAGCGGAAGCACCTTGCTCTTTGTGCCCCTCCCTTTTTGCTCTTGCTGCTTTTGCTGTTTTCCACCACCTTGAACTGTTACCCTTCACCATGTGCCACCCTGCCTTGAAGCCAGCTGAGTATGGACTGAAACCTCCACAAACTGTGAGCTAAATAAATCTTTCCTTCCTTAATTTTGGGCATCAGGTATTTTGTCTCAGCAATGACAGAAAAGTAACTAAGACAGTAGGACTTAAAGCAAGCTGGAACTTTAAAATGAAAAGTGGTTATTTTGTGTGTTAAGTTCCTGCAAACTTAGGACTTAGTCTACTGGGGCTGTACCTGCTTTTGTAGGGAGGGATCTGCATTCCGCATTGCCTGAGGAAGTTAAATTTTGGTCCAAAGTCCTAGTCCACTGTCTCTTCTTATTTTAATTGTTATCAACGTGGCTGATCACTCTATCTCCAGCCATCCCCAATAAGGCAGCAACTCCTAGCTACCTTATTCATTAGCTAACTAAACCAACTATCTTTCACAGTTCCTACATGCCAAAGGTAACCAGGACAGATGACAATGAGCTAATTAGCTTGATGTACACAGCCTCTTGTTGCCCATGTCCACGTGGTGTAACCCTAAAAATAATAATGACAACTGCCTCCATAGTGGTAGACAAACAGTCTCTCACTGATGGTCCGAATAGCAAATAGACGAATGACATGAAGGACGTGTGTAAGAAAAAGGGAAAGAAAACCTTGCAGCAAGGATGGGCTTTATGTAGGTAAAAACGAGAAGGGTGACAAGCTCTGAAGTAGTCAAAGCAGCTTTTTTACAGGGTGGGTTTATAGGACACTAAGGGCTTGAGGAGGTGAAGGCCCGCTGTTCCCGGGATCCAGTCTTTGAGTCCGTGGTCACTGGTCCACCTTGGGTTTGTGTAAGGTTTCCTGTTCAAGAGGCCAGACGCCCCTTGATCTGGAGTGTTTTGTACAGTAAGCAGATTTAGTGGGCTTCATAACTATGGGGCACAGAAGAAAGGGGGGAAGGGTTGCCACTCGTGGGCAGATGTCCACTAGCTTTTCCTTTGTACGTGTCAGTGGGGAGGAGGGGCCTTGACAGTGTTCCCAGTGCTAGCAAGAGGCGTCACGACACGTGTCTCAGAATGCCTGAGATGAGAAGGATGACCGAGAAGTGCTGGGCAAGCTGCGAGAACGCAAATGTCTCCGGTGGGAATGCAGTGGCGCACTCACTCTGGAGAAAGGTCAGCGGTTTATTAGAAAAAAGAAGCATAAACTATGGTTGGTGCAGCGACTGAGCACTTGTCTCATGATAAGGAAGCTGTAGATTCACAGAGGCTGCACATGACATTCACAGTTACGCTCCTCAGATGGTCCAGAAGTGAGCTGGAGTTCCTCCTTTGGCAGCAGACAAGGCTGTGCATTCAGAGATGGAAACAAGCCATACTCATGCTCTACTACATAATGTTCTTGAGACGACCACACTGTGGAAAAGGTGAGCAACTAGAGGCTGCCCCAGAGAGAGAGGGCGCGGGCCGGCGTGGGTGGGTGGAAGTGCTCATCCCTGCTCAAGGCAGTCGGTGCTGGCTTGCTGCTGCGCTGTGCTTCCCTTTGGTCAGAGGGCTGCAGTGGTCGCCTGGGTAAGTAGGGCTGGGTCTCTTCCTGTTACTTCTCACAGCCACGCATGAGTCTGCACTTGCCTCAAGATGAAAGCTCAATACAGAGGCTGCTTGTCAGTGTAAGGGACATTATGGTACCCTTGGAAAAATTGGCAGATGGCCTATGGATTAGGTAACACTGTTTATATTATATTCCCTGCACTCAATAACTGTGCTGTGAGTATGTAAGAGAATATCCTTGTTTGTAGAGAAATGTAGAGGTCTTTGGGAGCAAAGGCCATGACTTGTATATTTCTCTCTCAAAAGGCCCAGGAGCAAAATGAATATATATGGGGAAAGAAGAGACTAGAAGGGAAAATACAGCAGAGTGAGAAGATGAACTTTTAGGCAGGATAAACGTATTTATTATCTTGGTTGTGGTTATGGTTTTGTGGGGGTTTACGTAACTCCAAACTCCACTGAAAATTACACTTTTTTTTGTGGTGCTCTACACTGAACCAGGACCATAGCAGCACTTTTCCAGTCCTTTTTTTTAGTTTTTATTTTGAGGCAGGGTCTTTCTAAATCATTAAGTTTCTCAGGCTGGGCTCCAATTTACAATTCTCCTGCCTCAGTCTCCTAGAATGCTAGGCTTATCCATGAGCACTGCTATGCCCCACTAAATATCAGATGTTAAGTATCTGCAGTTTAAAATATGTGAGTTGTACTTCAACAAAGTTGTCAAAAATGAGATACAAGTAAAATTTCTAGAGATGAGAAGCAAACTAGATGGAACTAAATATTGAAGAAACTATGTCTTTAAGCGCAAAAAAATTATCCAAAATCATTCAGAGAAAAAAAACCCAAAATGAAGTTTCAGTGAATTGTGGTGCAACTTCCAGTTTAATATGAGTGTAATTTATGAGCCTGAGAGTGGAGAGAGAGCATAGATTAAAGAACATTTTGATGCAAGCGTGGTAGTGCATGTGTGTAGTCCCAGCAATTTGGGAGGCTGAGGAAGAGAATCATTTGAGCCCAGGTCTTCAAGACCAGCAAAAGAGCAACACTCTGTCTCTTAAAAAGATATTAAGGCTGGGTGTAGTGGGGAATACCTGGAATCTCAGCACTTGGAGGCTGAGGCAGGAGGATCATGGCGAGTTTGAGGCCAGCCTGGAATACATAATGAATTCAAGGACACCCTAGACTACATAGCAAGTCCCTGTCTCAGAAAAACTAAGCCAAATAAACTCCAGAAAACTAAATGACAACAACAACAACAAAAAGGATAAAAAATATTCTAGGGACCGGGGATATATAGCTCAGTGGCATAAGTGCCTGCCTGGCAAGCACAAGGTCCTGAGTTGGATTCCTAGTACCACAAAAAAAAAAAATCTAAAATTTCCAAACCAAAACATAAAGAAAATGACACTGTAGTAGTTTGGGCTTTTTGCAAGGGGAACAATATAATACAGGGCACATTTTATAAGATTATTTATAATAGTCACCTGAAAAATCATAAACAAGAACATGCATGAAATTTGTTCACACACTAAAGACCAAAGAATCCAGCTAAGGGCCTAGATCCCAAGATAATGTCCTTCATGAGTTCAGCTGAAGACCTAGAGCTTGTAATAATGCCTCCCATGAGTCCAACTGGAGGCCTAGAGCCCATGACAATGTCTCATGCAGGCCTGTTTCATGGATTTGCACTAGGAAGGCCAAAAGGTCAATGGTGGAAGCTAGAAAATCTGTGTCAGCGGGATGAAGGACTTGGGCTGGCAGGCTGAGATTTGCATTGGAGCCAGGAAGCAATGCTCAAAAGAAGAACCAGAGCTCCCCCCAAAAGTACCACAGCCATCCTCAACAACAGTGAGGTCCTGAGCTCTTCTGATGATGAGGAAAGCTGTGTTCCCATTAGGAAAGCCAACCGACAAGCTTCTCCAGGAGACTGAGCAGTGCACCATCTTCCCCTCCAGAGCCAGGAAGCGATGCTCAGAGTGAGGACCAGAGCTCCCCGAAAGTGAACCGAAGCCATTCCTGAGCTCCTTGGACAGTGAGAACAGCCAACTTCACTAGGGAAGCCAGCAGGACAAGCTCCTCCAAGAGAACCAACAGCTCCTCACAGCTTCTCTCAGCTCCCAAAAGCCTGTACTTCTCCCGTTCTGCCTCTTATACTGAGCAACAATCCTCAGTTGGGCTTTCCATACCCAGCACCACACTGATTCAGTTCAGCTGGGTGTTACAAGTTGACCACCAATTGTCAATCCACCACAGACACCAAGGTATATCATAATCTAATTGCACAAGACCAGTGATCAAGGGGAAATCTTAAAAGCAGCCAGAGAAGACACCTGCACAGAAAGGACTTCACACTGTGGCTGAGGATGGCCGCCCTTGCTGCGCAGCTCCCATGAGTGAGCCTGGCTGGGGTCTGGCACTTGGAGACAAGTTTCCTCCTCCTCCCTTATGCCTGAAGGTCAGGATTTGGGCTCCGTGGACAGGTTTTGGGGGTTGTATCTGGGAACTCTCATATAAAAACTGCAAAAGCCACAGTTCCGAACCCACAGTGGATCAGCTCTGAGGGGTCCAGCTTTCCCTAGAGCTTCCTGACTTTTCCCTGAGGTGGGAGGTTTTGTGTTGGCTGCGACTCAGCTCTCTGTCTGCCTGTGCTCACCGAGCACCTCCTTGATTATTTGCAGCGGTGTGGCCACTGGTCAACTCTGCCTTCTTCCACCTGTTTCCTGCTTGGGAATCATGCGGCCAACATGCCTGGTCCCCATGCATCTCAGGGCTTCTTCGAGGCTGATATTCCCTAGGAGCATGGGCAGCTGGTCTGTCCCCAAGGCACAACTCTGCTCCTCTCAGGTCACTGCTCCAGACCCTACCCTGGTGCCTCAGTTTCCAGCTCCAAATCCCTAGCCAGCTCCTCTGGAGACCCACCCTCCCCAACAGGCAGGCTCCAGTTCCCAGGGTGGATTTCAATCTCTTGAAACTTCATAGGGACAGGACCAGGGTCCCTTTTCCCCTTCTCCCTGGAGGATCTCCTCATATGTAAAATGTGAGCGCAGATAAGTAAAATGCCAGTGGTTTATTATGGTGAGCATCGCCTCTGTCGTGCTCCTGCTGGACTCTGAATGATAGGCGTAGTCCTAGCATGGCTGCTTAGAGACAGAGGGAGCAACTCCGAGGGAGGAGAGACGTGGACAACGCGGGTATTCTGAAGCGGGGGAGGCAAACATGCCGGAGGCAGAAGTCCACCTGAAGGACAAATCTATAAGATTGAATCACACATGTGCCAGAGTGACTGAGTAAGGGAAGCAGGGTGCTGCTGGCCCATAGCCCCCTGCCCTCCCTCTGCCCAGTGAGCTTGCCATCTTCCAGTGGCTCCAACATCCCTGGGGAAGGAAGCTGCGAGGCCAGACTCCAGGACGGGTTAGGCTCTGCTCACACTCTCCCTCCAACCTGGAAGAGGAAACCCAGCTTGCAGGTCACCTTCAGTCAGAGCTGGAGCAGCCATGAACTGAACAGTGAGACACAGGAAAATGGCAGCAGCACTAACGGTCAGACACCAGGACCTCCCTGTCCCTGCGGCGTCTGCCCACTGCCCTGTTGTGTGGCGTTGACAGGGGCACCACTGACACCGCCATGATAAGCAGAGAGTGTGGGTTGGTTCCCTGGAGACATTTAGAGAGGAAAGGGCGACTCAGAGACAGACCAGAGCAGGCACCTGTCCATTGCCTCCCTAAACCGGAGAAATGTACGACAGCGCAGAGACTGCCCACTGCCCACTGGCTGCTATCCCAAGCCCCAGGCCATGCCAAGGTCTGTGGCTGGAGAGTGGAGCTCTCGAGACAGGGTCAAAACAGGGCTGTGGTCGGGGGGGCACAGTGGTGCAGAGTCAGGGCCTTCTGGAGTACACTAGGCAGGAGGTCCATGGAGAGAAAAGGAGATATGGGATTTGCCCTGCAGTGCAGGGAGTGGGAGTCCACAGAGAACCACACCTCCTGTTAACTGAGGTGGATGGATATCTGGACAGCCGGAGGCCTGTGTTAGTTATGGTTGAAGCTCGGCCAGCCCACAGGAGGTGGTTCAGACACAAACCATAATATTCCGCCTCTGGTCCCCCAAAGACTCATGCACATCCCTTTATGCAAAAGGCATTTTAGTTCATCTCTTAAAAGTTGCCGAAATCCTAACAACTTCAGCATTGCTGAAAAGTCCAAGTTCTGAGGCAAACTCTTAACTGCAAGCCCCTGTACAAATGAAAAACAAAAGATTAAACACTTCGAACATTCAATGGCACAAGATAGACATTTCTACTCCAAAAGTTACCAGTGAGTATATGTTGGGACCAATCAGGGGTGAGGTATAGCTGTGGGAGTCACCCAAGGTCGGGAGCCAAGGTGAAGCTTGCAGGAGGCACCTGGAGTGTGGTGGGCAGAACAATTCCTCACAGTTTCTCAAAGCTTGTGTAATCCTCCTTGGTCCTTCAGCCTTGCTTCTAATCTTTCTCTCCTCTCTATTTCTCTAATTTTTCTCTGTGGGAGTTGGTGGTCTCTCCGTGGTCCCCAGGAGAAAACAGTGAAAGGATACAGAAAATAAAGACGAGATGATAACCAGGGTCAGGTGGAGTTACCTCTTGCCTGATGAGCAAGAGGACTGATTTTAACAGTAGGGGCATTTATTGTATACACTTGCAAAGTTAGTATCATGGGCAGGTAATGTTGCCTAGTGACTAATGACTGTAATTGTCCAGCAGGATGTCTTTTTCAACATTGAGGTAGCTTGACTACTTGACCGATAACCAGCTCCAATGGCTCCCAACATTTCTCTTACCCTTTTTCTGTTGTTTTTTGTTTTTTTGAGACAGAGTCTCTTTATATAGTACAGGATGGCTTTGAACTCACAGCAATCCTCCTGCCTCAGCCTCCTGAATGCTGAGATTAGAGGTGTATACCATCATGCCTGGCTTCTTTTTCCCCTCTTAAATTTTCTCCCCAGAGAGTAAAATCACTCTATTGTGGGGATTTTACTGTATACAATTTTTGGTTTGTTTTAATTTCATTGCATAACTGCAAATCTTGTTCTTAAGGTTAAAGGTGGCAAATTAATAGTTACCACAGTTTGTCATTTTCTAGGCTGTGCTTGATGCTATTGTTAAAATAATACCAGGTATTATTTTAGCCAGGTTGACACAGCTGTGATCAGTTGTTCTTTGTATACCAAGACCATGATTACCTGAGGTTCATAAATGATACTGTAGGCCGATGCCAAAAAAGCTGGGCCAAATAGGCAGCAACTTCTCATCTCCAGTAAATTGAAGAGATAGGAACTTGCAACAGATTCAAAAGCCAAAAGCTAGTTACACCTAGAAAACATCTCTGAAAAATAGTCATTTCCCAAGGAATTCTCAATACTAGTAATAAAGCTACCTACTGAAAGCAATTTACAAACATAAATGCAGAAACTAAAAAAAAAAAAAAAAGAAAAGGAAATGAGATGACATGGAAGAAAGATGCAAGCCCTAGGCTTCCAGCTAGCCCAAGGCAAACCCAGCAGGCAGTGACGTGGAGCAGTCTGAATGCCACCCACCTGGACTCTCTACAGTGCTAACTGCAGAGTAACAAGCAGAAGACTGAGACTCTAGAAAAAATCAAATTAGAAATAATTTCTCAGGTAATAACAACAATGATGACAATAGTGGAGGATATAGTTAGTGCATCCAGATTAGATACAGACAAAAAATAGAGAAGCTTAGAAAAAATGATGGAAACCATGAATGCCCAAAATAGGAAAGAAAGGAACCCATGAAACAGAGTCAAAGAGATATCCAGGAGACAAAAATTCTATTGAAATATACACAGTAGAATCAACTAATACGAGAATAGAATGTCAGATCTAGAAGATAGGTTTGTGGTTATTGATCATGAACAGAAAGATTTCTTAAAAATAGCAAGGGACCAGGAAAAATCAGCCCAACAACTGCTAGATGATGCAAAGAAAAATAATATAAGATTGATCAGAATCAATGAAAACAGAGGAGATAGTGCAAATGACATAAAAAAACTGTAACTGCAGAAAACTTCCCAAACATGGAAAAAGAAATTGACATACAAAGAAGTGAGGCATGTAGGACTCCAGTTAACCATGATAGAAAACTATACCAAGACATACAATAGTCAAGATTGTAGAAATGCAACAGAAGGATAAAATATAAAAAGTTGTTAGAGAAAAGAAAAAAATCACCTGTAAAGAAAAGCCTATCAGAATAACAGCTGACTTCACAGAACAAACCCTCAAGTGAAGAAGAGATTGGAGTGGAGTGTTTCAAGCCCTAAAAGGATAAACCTCCAACCCAGATTGATGTAGCCTGCAGAACTATAATTCAAAATCAGTGGAAATGAGATATCCCTATGACAAAGTACACCTGAAGAAATTCATGACCACCAAACCAACACCCCAAAATGTTCTGAAGGGTATTCTAGAAAGGGAGAAGGAAGATTACAATCCCATGAACTCCAATAGGATGACTCCACCAAGCAAGGCAAGTAATCAAACAGAGGAGAGGAAAAAGGGAACCAACAACAGGAAAATTATATGACAAGGATAAGTCAATACATATCAATGTAGGGCTGGGGATATAGCTCAGTGGAATAAGCGCTTGCCTAGCAAGCGCAGGGTCCTGAGTTCGATCCCCAGTACCGCAAAAAAAAAAATACATATCAATGTAAATGGTCCCAATTCATCAATCAAAAGAAGTAAGTTGGGAGAATGGATTAAAAAACAGGATCCAACAATATTCTGCATAAAGAAACACATTTAACTCAAAAAGAAATTCATAGACTGAAAATTAAAGGATGGAAAACAATACTCCATGTGACAGAAACTCAGAAAAAAGCAGAGGTAGCTATTCTACTTGAAGACAATATCAATTTCAAGCCAAGACTGATCAAGAGACACAAAGATCACTATATTCTTGTTAAGGTAGCAATCCAAGAGGAGGTGATAACAAACATAAATATACAGGCACCAAATACCAGTGCACCCAACTATATAAAATGTTAATGGACATGAAAAATCAAATAAGCACTGATATAATTTTAATAAAGGACCTTAATACCCCACTGTCACAAATAGATCAACTAGACAAAAATTCAACAAATATCAGAACTGAACCAAACCTTTGAACAAATGGACTTAGTAGATATCTACAGAGTATTCCACCCTACAACATTAGAATACACATTCTTAGTTGTACACGGGATATCCAAAATAGACCATATACTAGCTCAGAGAACATGCTTAAGTATATGCAAAGGAATTGAAATTGCTTCATGCAATGGAATTGGAAATCAATGGCAAAAGAAACCACAAGAACTTCATAAACACATGGAAATTAAATAATACCCTCCTGCACAACTAATGGGTCACAGATGAAATTAAAGAAGAAAATAGACAGTTTTTATAACTAAATGAGAATTCCAGTAAAACATAGCAGATCTTGTAGGATGCAGTCAGTGCAGCTTTATGAGGGAAATATGAAGTGGTGATTTCCCACATTAGAAAAACAGAGCAAAGTGAAGTACACAACCTAATGTTGAACCTCAAGTTCCTAGAAAAGGAAGAGCAAGTTAAACCCAAAGCACATAAGAGGAGGAAATTATAAAAAAAATCAGAGAGAAATTAATGCAATGAAGACTAAGAAAATAATACAAAGAATTGGTGAATCAAAAAAAGACTCAATGAATCAAAGAGTTGGTTTCTTGAAAGATTAAATAAAATAGACAAACCGTTAGCCAACCTTATAAAAAGAAAGGAAAGAGGAGTCAAGTCCAAGCAACTGGAACAAAAAGGGTGAAATCACAGCAGATCCTGCAGAAATCCTGAAAGTCATCAATACCTACTTCAAGAACTTGTGTTCTAGTAAGATGGAAAACACAGAAGAAGTGGACAGACTCCTAGACATATATGAATTATCAAAGCTTAATCAAGAAATAAAAATTCTAAACAACTGAATATCAGGCAAGGAAATTGAAGATGTAATTAAAACCTACCAACAAAGAAAAGCCCAAGTCCTGATAGATTCACTGCTGAATTCTACACGAAATTTAGAGAAGATCTAATGCCACTACTCTTCATCTCTTTAATGAAATTGAAAGGAAAGTAATACTCTCAAACTTATTCCTGGAAGCAACCATTACCCTGATACCAAAACCAGAGAAGGAACCAACTGAAAAAGAGAATGACAGGCCAATATCCCTAATGAATGGAGACTCAAAAAAATCCTCAATAAGATACTGGTAAATCATCAAGAAGATTATATACCATGACCAAGTAGGATTCATCCAGGGGTGCAGGGATGGCTCAACATATGCAAATTAGTAAATATAATACACCATATCAACAAAGCCAAGGACAAAAATCACATGATCATCTCAATAGATGCAGAAAAACCATTTGACAAAGTCCAACAACCATTTATGATAAAACCCTACAGAAAATTGGAATAGATGGTCTTTATCTCAATCTGATAAAAGCCATCTATGACAAACCAACCCCTAATATCATAATAAATGATCAAAAACTGAAAGCTTTCATTCTAAAATCAGGAACAAGACAAATATGTCCACTATAATCACTCCTATTCAATATAGTTCTGGAAACATTAGCCAGAGCAATTAGACAAGAAAAATAAGAAAAACAATTAGACAAGAAAAAAGAAAGAAGAAATTAAATTACCATTATTTGTAGATGACATGATATTCTACATGGAAGACCCTGAGAACTCCACCAAAGACTTCTAGATTTAATAACCAAATTCAGTAGAATAACTTGATACAAAGTCAACACTCAAAAGTCAATAGCCTTCCTGTATATGGATAACAAATTCACTGTGAAAGAAGTTAGGGAAACAACACCTTTCACAATAGCATCCAAAAAATACCTAGGAATCAATAAATGAGTGGATAAAGAACATATTTTTTTATTCAGTGGAGTACTACTCAGCCATAAAGGAGGATAAACTTGAGACATTTCTAGGTAGATGGATACACCTTGAGACCATACATTTAAGTGAAATAAATTGGATACATGTGTTTAAATATCATGTTATTTGTCTGGTGTGGGAAGCTAAGTGGATAAATAAGGACCAACATGTATAATAGATATGCAATAATAGGAAGAAAATGTTAAAATGGGAAGGGACACAAGGGATGAGGGAGGGAAAAGAAAAAAGAGAAAAAATAGAAACAAAGCTTTGTAAATATGGAGGGGAAGAGGGATTGAGGGGACAGGGATGGGGACAGGGAGAAAAGAGGAATCAAGGTATACTCTGCAAGGTACAAAGTTCTCTGTGATGAATGTGCATGAAGTCATTATGTGTATCTAATTTGCTTTTGTCTTTTTGAGACAGGGTTTTATTATGCAGTTCAGGCTGGTCCTGAACTCACTTTGTAGCCCAGGCTGGCCTTGTGCATTCCTCCTGCCTCAGCCTCCCAAGTGCCGGGATTACACTTGTGTGCCACCATGCCTGGCTTGGTATATGTAAATTGTACCAATAAAATTAATTAAAAATATAAAATCAGAAACTAGATAGTGTTATCCATGGTTATTTCTTCTGTTCAATAAAATATTTGAATATTTATCCAGATCAATCAGGCAAGAGAAAAAAGTAAAAGGGATACATGTAGGAAAGCAAGAAATCAAACTATCATTCCCCGGGCTGGAGGTACAGCTCAGTGGGCTAAGTGCTTGCCGCTGAGCACTAGGGCCCTGAGTTCGATCCCCAGTCCCGGAAAAAAAAAAAAAAAACAAAACTATCATTCCCATATTACATGATCCTTTATATAGAAAACCCAAAAAATTCCAACAAAAGACCCTTAGAATGAATAATCAAACTCAGCAATGTAGCAGAATAGAAAAGCAACAAACAAAAATCAGTAGCATTCCACACAATAATGAATCCACCAAGACAGAAATTAGGAAAACAATACCATTTTCAATAGCCTCAAGGAAAAATTAAATACCTAGGAATTAGCCTAACCGATGAAGTGAAAGACCTGTATGTTAAAAATAAAATAGTATTCTGAAAAGGGATATCAAAGAAGACATCGAAAAGTGGAAAGATATGCCCTGTTCCTGGATAGGCAGAACCAAAACTGTCAAAATGGCCATACTTTCAAAACTGACACGTAAATTTAATACAATCTCAATCGAAATACCAATAGCATTCCTCACAGAATGAGAGGAAACAATCCTAAAATTTATGTGGAATCACAGGGGAACCAAAATAGTAAGGGAAATCCTGGGCAATAAGAACAAAGCAGGAGGCATTATAATCCTGGACTTGAAATTATATTACAAAGCTACAATAATAAAAACAGCAAGGTATGGGCACAAAAACAGACATGAAGATCAGTGAAATAGAATAGAGGATGCAGAAACAGGCACATTAAGTCACCTGATGTTTCACAAAGGGATGCAAAGCATACACCAGAGGAGAAATACACTTTTTAACAGGTGGTGCTGGGGAAGTCAGTCACACACATGCAGGAGATTGAATCTAGCTTCATATATCTCACCATGTGCAAAAATAAAATAAAAATGGATCAGACTTAAATATAGAAACAGAAACACTATCTTGTGGAAGACAAAATAGGTAATAATCTTGAAGTCATAAGTACAGATAATGACTTTCCAAACAGAACCTAGTTGCACAAGAGTAACATCCAAAAAAAAAAAAAAGAGTAACATCCAGAGTCTACAAATGGGGTAATATCAAATTAAAAGTCCCCATGGCAAAGGGAACAACCAACAGTGAAGAGATAAGCCACATAATGGGAAAAGAGTTTCTGCCCACAATTCCTCAGACAGCGGACTAACATTTAGAATAGCTAAAGAGCTGGGGATATAGCTCAGTGGAATAAGCGCTTGCCTAGCAAGCGCAGGGTCCTGAGTTCGATCCCCAGTACCGCAAAAAAAACCCAAACAAAAACAAACAAACAAACAAAAAAAAACAAAAACAAAACAAAAAAAAATAGAATAGCTAAAGAACTAAAAAAAAAAAAAAATCAGGCTCCCCAAAATGAACGTTCTAATCAAAAACTTGGGCAACTGAAATGAACATCCGGTTCTCATAATAAGTACAGATGGCCAATAAGTACAGGAAGAAGTGCTCAGCATCACTGGCCATCAGGGAGATGCAGATTGAAACGGCACCGAGACTCTGTCTCACTGCAGAAGGAATGGCCATTGTCAAGAAATGAAGTAATAACAAATACTGGCAGGGTGGACAGGAAAGAAACCCTTCCACACTGTCATGGGAGTGTTAACTAGTATAATGACTATGGAAATCAGTACAGAAATTCCTAAAGAAAAAAACCCCAAACTAAAAGTCCCACTCGACCCAGCTATTCCCCATCTAGATATCTTCCTGAGTGAAATGATTATATTACAGTGACGCATGCACGTTACAGCAGCACAATCCATAATAGCTAAGATTGAATGCAGCCTTCACTTTGATCAACAGATGATAAGGAAAACCAGTCTTTATACACAGCAGCACATCACTCTGCCGTGCAGAAGGGTGTCTGAGGCACACGTAGGGAAATGGGTGCACCTGGAGCTCAAAATGTTAAGTGAAATAAATCCGACATGGAAAGACTGCATAACTTCTCTGATATGAGAAATTCAAAGTTTGTTTTTTTTTTGGAGACAGGGTCTCACTGTGCCATTCAGGCTGGCTTTGAGCTCACTTTGTAGCCCAGGCTGACTTGAACCCGCAATGATCCTCCTGCTTCCGCCTCCCGAGTGCTGGGATTACAGGCATGCACCATCATGCCCAGCTTCAAAGTTTAAATAATTTAAAGATGAAGGAAAAGACAATAGGAAACATAAATCTTTTGCAAGTGGAAAGGGAAAGGGAAGAGGATCTGGAGGTGGATGGAGGGCGGCAGGGCAAGGAGAGAGTGCAGGAACTGTGGCGCGCTCTGTCGGTGCAGACCCTGCAGGAACCGCAGCACGCTCTGTCGGGTGGGTGCAGACCCTCCCATCCTTGAACACGATCACTGTGCGCTGCAGACACGGAACAACCAAAAGAAAAGAAAAGAAAAGAAATTCTGGACGCTTTCTTGGGACTAAGTTCCTATGACACCGAGAAACCAGTGTTTCCCTGGGCTCCCCGGATCTGCCTGGGCCCACTTGAGCACGAACAGTCAGTAGTGGTGATGAAAGCTGAACCTGTGGCTAGCACTGGCCCACTGATGCCACGCACTTGCCATTTTTACTCACAGATGTGCCTGGACACAGGTAAATCAGACTTTATGACTGGCATACATGTGCAGGTGTATGTGAGTGATACAGTCACCCTCCGCACAAGGGGCCATTCTGGAGACACTGCAGCAAGGTTATGCTGATGGGTCTCTGTCTCCCTCTCTCAAAATAGCTTATTGTTCTTTCTTTCTTTCTTTGTACTGGGAATCCAACTTGGGACCTCATGCTTGCCGGGCTGATATAATTCCACTGAGCCATACTCCTGGCCTTTCCTTCCTTCCTTCCTTCCTTCCTTCCTTCCTTCCTTCCTTCCTTCCTTCCTTCCTTCCTTCCTCCTTTCCTTCCTTCCTTCCTCCCTTCCCTCCTTCCTTCCTTTCTTTCACCCATGTTTGTTTATTTGTTTGTTTTCTTTTCTGAGATAGGCTCTCACTATGTGGTTCAGGCTGGCCTTGAACTAGCCCAGACTGGTCTCAAACTTGTGGGGATCTTCCTGCCTCAGCAGAGAGTGCTGGGATTATAGCTGTGCACAACTGCGCCCAGTGCTTTCTCTGACCCCCTTTCTCCTCTTTCCTTCCCTCCTCTCCCCCTTTTCTTCTTTTTCTGAGACAGGATCTCTCCATGGTTCAAGTTGGCCTCAGCCTCCAGAGTCCTGAGTTGCAGGTGTGTGCCACCACGCCTGGCCTCCCCTGCACCAGGTGTGGGCACACATGCCCTGTGACACCCTGGCAGTGGCCCTGGCTCTGAGATGGCCGAGTGGGAGAGCCGCATGTGTGGCTGGGTGTGGAGGATGGCGATGCTTGTCCTGGCGCGGTGGGAGATCCTAGGGGCTGGAGCGGTGCAGTGTGAGACTTGCAGACTGCTGCTTTCCGGGACTGTCCACTCAGCGTTCTCAGATGCAGGCTTGGAGTAGGCGAGTGAAAGCGCAGAAAGCAGCCTCAGGCGCAGGGTGGCTGCTGTATGACTCCAGGGACGTGGGTCTGCGCCCTTTACCCGCGGGGTCTGGTAACTGCCAGGAGGAGAGGGGTTCCACCTGGGCAGCGGAGCAGGAGACAGCACTGTGGCACCACAAGAACCATGCAGGGCCCGAAGGGTGAGTCTGGGGGCTTCAGAACGGTGATGCCTCCTACCATCCTTCTGCGCAAGGTGTTGCATACTGCTCAGGAGAAGAGCGTGGCCACTGTAGTGCCCTCTGGTCTGCGTCCTCAGCGAGGACACCACCAGTCTCGGGCCACAGACCCACATCCTTCCTTGTGCAGCGCGCTGAGATGAAAACAGCTCCAGCCCACAGCATTCTACCCAAACTGCACAATCTGCACTTAGCACGAGGCCACACCAGGCACACCCCGCACAGGAACAGCCTGGAGCACCACTGGCCTCCTCTCTCAGAAAAGCATTGCTGCCGTAAAGTGTGTGCCCACATGCACAGGCACACATGCTCACAACTCCAATGCCGAGGGGGAGGCGGGCTGCAGACCAACAGAGGTGAGGTACACGAGCCTGATGTTTTCTGCAGTAGATGGCACTGCTGGGACGTCTGGAGAGATCTAAACAAGGACTGTAGAGTAGAGAAGAGTGCTACTTGTATACTGGGCATGGTGGTGCACGCCTGTAATCCCAGCACTTGGAGGCTGAGGCGGGAGAATTGGTGCAAGTTTGAGACCATCCTGGGCTACAGAGTGAGCTCAAGGCCAGCCTGAGCTGCATAGGGAGACCTGTCTCGAAAAAAAAGGAGGAGTGCTGCATTTCTGTCAACTTCCTGATTTTGATAAGTGAAGTGTGGTTAAGTAAGAGAACCCCCTTAATTTCAGGGAACATAGACAAAAGATTGGGAACAAAGGCAGGATTACGCCTGCCGCTACCGCGCACCAGTTCTGATGCACACATGCTCACGTGCACTGGAGGACAGATAAGCCTCAGCTGGCAAATGCGAACATCTGGGGAGTTGGGGTCCAAAGCGCTTGGAAATGCTTTGCGTTATTCTTGCAATCTTTCTCTAAATGTGTACTTTGTCAAAATATAAAGTTCGAAGAAAGAGATAAAGAAATCTGTGTGAGGCCTCTGCCACTGTCCTCGAGCCAGGGTGGCAGGGAGCCGAGGGTGATAAACTGCACCCCTCCCTCGGGGCCTGCATAGTGTACGTGGTAGCCCCCACTCCCTAACAGTGTGGTTGGCTTCAGGTTCCTCCTGGAGCACGTAGGAAGGGGTGTCCTTGCAGAAGTGTTGACTGAGAGGCAGAAGAATGTCAACACTAATGAACTTTCCTGAAAAGGTAAGCTCCACATCAAAACGTCCCTCATATAAAGCTCTTACAGGGAGCCACTAGGTCCCACCCCTGCAGCCGGCTCAGGGACAGGCATTTATTTACTTCGGGAGGATTATTTAAGCCTATTTTCAGGTAGGGAAACAGCAGTTTCTTACTGCAACTTTAACAACTTGCAGCTAGATTTGGACACCACCCTGGTAATAATTAGACAATCTAAGGTGCAGGGCAGGGCCACAGGCTGGGGACCCTTTGAAGGAGGAAGCTGCCTGGTTCCTGCGGTCGGTCCTCCACACGGACGCTAGAGGGTGCTGCTGGCCCGGCTCATGAACCTAGACCTTCCCGGAAAGGGTTTTCGTCCAGGCCCCACCTGCCAGAGCCTTCCCACTTTTGCACTTATAGTTTCAGATAATCTTACTTCCCAAGTAAGCGCCAGGCTCCTCACATTTGGCCTGCGATCCTGAGCCCCTGTGCGTATCCCTTAGGTGTAGGTCCCAGGGGCCTGGCCTCTGCCCCAGTTGACCTTTATCAGGGTCAGCTATGGCAGTGCTTGTTGAATGAATAAAACGTGGAGGTAAACAACCCTCGAGTGTGGCTGTCCCTGATTTGATCGATGTGGGCCTCAGTTTCCTGTGTTCTAGGTGGGATGTGTCAGATGACATCCTCTCTCAGGCTGACCTGCTGGGATATGTGCCCAGTGTTCTCCCCTGGCCTCTCTAGGCCCCCCTAGACCAGCGCCCCTCTGGTCTCCTATGTCTGCATCTCAGTGCGACCAGCCCCTCATCGTGGGCCTGGGGTCCTCGTGGCGGAGCCTTCTGGGCTTCTGTGTCTGAGGTGCTGTGAGGACACAGGAGCAGGACAGGGAGCAGCTCAGGCTCAGCAGCCAAGGGCGGGCACTCCTGTTTGCAGTGCCTCCTCCTGCTGTCCTCATCAGACCGCCCTGGGTGCCACAGGGCCTCTCGAGGCCACCCTCTGCCTCCTCTCCAGACCTCTGTGCCCTGCTCCAGCCCACCCTACCAGCATGCCCCACCCATCTCTGCGCTGGCCCTGCTCTGAGCTTGCCTCGCCCTCCTGTGCCTCCTGCTTGGCCAAGCTTCACGGTGGAAAAAGCTGGCAGGTGCCGACAGACACAGACAGACTCGTAACCACCATCGCCCTGAAACTGCAGATTTCTGTCACCCAGGAAGTTTCCCAGGGTCGTGGCCACTCCAGCCTCCAGCCCTGCAGCTCCTGATCTGCTTTCTGCCCTTCGTTTCACCTGTCTGAATTTCGTGTAACTGGAACCCCATGGGATGTAGCATTAACGTTCCCCTGGTGTGATGTTCCTGCAATTCATCTGTGTTTCTCATCCACGGATCCCTGTTGGTTTTTATAAAAGACTCTTGTTTTGAGACAGGGTCTCATTAAATTGCCCAGCCTCAAACTTGTGACCTTCCTGCTTCAGCCTCCTGGAGTGCTGGGATTACAGGTGTGTACCATCATGCCTAGCTTCATTGTTCCTTTTGGGACTGCGTAGTGCTCTGCTTGGGCCTGTAATACTATTTGCTTATCAATCTACTCGTTGATGAATGAGGCACCCAGCTGGTCTCGCCTGGGATTTTTGTCCCTGCCATGCTAGCCTGCATGGCCTAGTGAGTTCCCGCAAACTGCAGCTTCTCAGCCTCACGGTTCTCAGTCAACTCGGTCCCTGAGGACTCTGAGTGAGGAAATTGGCATCCTGCCCAGTCTCAGGTCCTGGGGTGGAGGGTTCCACAGGGGGGACTGGTTCCACCGTGTGTGTCCAGGCTCCCCCACATTGACCCCAGGGCTGGGGCAGGGAGGCAGGGGCAGGGGTGGAGATTTGGGCTGAGCCCTGCATGGCTCTCAAGGCCAGGAGTCACCCTGGGTGCTGCGTGGGCACTGGTGCTGGCAGCTTGGGCTGGCACGGAGAGGCAGTGTGGGCTCAGCGCCACATTTACACTGTGGTGGGAGCCACAGGGCAAAGGGTGGCTGGGATTGGGCAGCCGCTGCAGTGGGACTGTGTGCACTTTGGCTGGGTGAAGACAGTGCTGGCCCCTTTCTGGGCCAGGGCTGTCGTGGGGCTCTTCAGGGCTGAGGGTGTGGAGGAAGGAAGAAAAGGGCAGGATTCTGCGTGTGTGAGAATGTGTGTGTGTGTGTGTGTGAGAGAGAGAGAGAGAGAGATTGTGAACCCGAGGAACACTGAGCTATGTCTTTAGCTCCCCACCTAAAATTTTGAGACAGAGCCCCACTAAATTGCCCAGGCTGGCCTCGAATTGTGATCTTCCTGCTTCAGCCTCCTGAGTTGCTGGGATTATAGTCATGGGCCAGTGTGCCCACTGCGGACACCATTCACAGTCTGCTGATGCTGTGCCCTTACAGGCTTTGTGGTCTTCAGCCTGGCGTGAGATTGGGGCTGCTCTCTGCCAGGCCAGGGTGATTTTGGGGAATTCTTTGCTGCCCCATCCAGCCCTACTCCCCACTGCTTCAGAACTCCCACAGAATAAGAACACCGACCCTCGAGTTCCACTGGCTGACCAGGTGGCTTTCCAGAAGGTGGGCCTTGAGGGGCCTTGTTTGTGTGCAAAAGGCTTCTTAGGAGCCAGGTGTGGTGGTGCATGCCTATAATTGCAGCACTCAGAAGGCTGAGGCAGGAGGATCTTGGCCAGCCTAGGCTACACAGCAAGACCCTGTCACAAAAACAAAAAGCAAAAAACAAACCCAACCCCCCCAAACAAAACAAAACAAAACAAAAAAGAACACCACCCCTAGGCCAAATGAAAACCAAAGGGCAACAAGAGACTAGAGATCAGACAGGGTGAGACCTCAGTGCCCAGGGTGGGACCCAACGGTTAGACGCTCCCTTCAGGAAGCCCTGTGGGGTCTCCAGGACCCTAGAGAACCTCCTGCCTCAGCAGGCTTGCTGGGCTTCCATGTTCCCACTGCACAGCTGTGGGCCCCACCGGGCTGCTGGGGCTGCCAGGGAGACCCTGAGGGGCAGTGTCCAAAGCAGGAAGCTGGGCCTGGCTGGGCTCAGGCCACAGGACCACAGCACCCATTCCTGTTCTACTCAGGCTCTGAGGATGCTTGCTTTGTGTTCAAATCGTTCCTTTCCAGAGACTGGCACTTTTTGCTCACCTGGGCCTGAAGCTTGGCCTTTGAGGTAGGGGAGGAAGGGTCCATGAAGCACCTGTGCCCAGGGCCACTGCCGTCCTACTCAGCTGACACCTGCCACACTGGTCAGCACTGCAGAAACGGCTCGCACACTGTGTGTTCTGCTATGCCTGTAGAGTGCTGAGAAGATATCTTCCCACTGAGAGAGCTGGTAACTCAATGCATAGCAATTTGTTCCACAAAAGCAGGCAGTATGTCAACTGGTTGGAGGGGAGCGTCCCCTGCACTGCCCTTGCACCTTTGTGGGGATGATGGGATGGGTTGGTGCCTGCGCCAGGCAAGGCGCAGATGTGTGAGCAGAGCTAAGAGCCTCATGAGAGGGCTCAGCGTGAGTTACCTGCAGCTCCTGCAGAGGTGGAGGCTGGGCTGGGCGGACCCACAGGCTGTGACTGTCCTTGCCTGGGCACCTCTGTCCCCACCCACAGCTGGGGCTTCGTGTTATGAAGTCTCTGCTGACACCGGCATCTTCAAGAGCTCTGCCTATTCTCTCTCCCAGCAGATTAGTGTTTGTTTTAATAGTTAGATCTTTGATCCATTTCAGTTTTAGTTCAGTGCATTGTGAGAGATATGGGTCTAATTTTAACTTCAGCATGTGCAGAGCCAGTCGTCTCTGCCTTGTTTGCTGAAGAACCATCTTTCTTCCATGAGTGGGTGTGGCTGAGTATGTCTGCAGTTGTTTCTGCATCTCGTAATTTCCTCCATTGAGGCTCAGGTCTGTTTTTCCCCAGCGCCATGCTGTTTTTATCATAGTAGCTTTGTAGTATAATTTCAAGTTTGAGATTATGATATCCCCTGCTTTAAGGCAATTTAATTTTTATTGCAGTCCTTTACAAAACAACATAGTGACTTAACATAAGGGCACAGAAAAACTTAAGTTTCCTTTATTCTTATTTCTCACACTCTCTTTTCCCATTCAATGCTCCAGTTGGCAGGAGGATGCCCTTCCCCTCTTGGTGAAGTTAAACTGTTTATTTGTTTGATTTTTTATTGTGTCTCACCTGTGTGTGGGATCTGTGAATAAACAGGGACTGGTGATGTGTGTCTCCTGCTCCCTCCAGTTGACTCTGCTGCGGACACCTTGTATCTTCCCCACTCTGCCTGGAGAGCTAGGAGTTGCCAATCCTGCAGGGAGTGGACAGAGAGGAGGAAACTCCCAGGACAAGGCAAGGTGCTTTGGAGGGAGCTTGGAGTGCCCAGGTCTAGGTGGAGAGACTTCTGGGCCTGTAGTGTCCCTGGAAGCTGGCTAGGCCTCATTTGCCCAGTGTGCTACCTGCAGTGGGTGCCACCTCCCTGCCCAGTGAGCTTGGAGCTCTGGGTCCTGTCTAGACCTCGGTGACACAGCAAAAGACACAATAAAGCAACCACACACAATGCTGGTTTTCCTGGTGCACGTAAAAGCCATGTTTACACTGCTCCATAACCTGTTAAATGTGCAATAAAATTATGTCTAAAGAAGTACACACCTCAATTAAAAATCCCTTATTGTTTAAATACACAGCGATCACCTGAGCTGTTGGATGAGCGGCGTTGCAGACTCACCTGCTGAAGAGCTGCAGAAACGTCTGCAGCGGGGGGCAGGCCCCTCTGCAGAGCACAGCACACAGGGCAGCCACATGGTAGTGCTGCTCCCGGGTGCCCACACCTGGATGTGCTGTCTCAGTGCCTGCAATGTGGTGCCCAGGAATGGGTGACGAGTGGGGCTCCAGGCCCAGGAGGATGCCTGCCCCCTCAGCACTGCCCCAGCTCGAGTCCCTGGGCCCAGCTCAATGCTTGTGTGCTGCCTGCACTAAGTGGCAGCTGCTCACTGACCTCCTACGGGTGGTGCTGTGACAGTTTCTGAAGCTTCTTTCCAGGACTTGTTTAGCTTCTTGTTTCTGAGCCATGCTGAGAGCTGAACTCTGGGCTTTGTGCCCCTTCCACATCAAACCTGCAGTGTTGTGCTTAGACTGAGGGTGACATGGGCCCTGGGCTGGTGGCTGCAGGAGCAGTGTAGCAGCTGAGCATCCTTCGGGGGTCCCCACTGCTGCTCCATAAGCAGCACCACTCTGGGCTGATGTTTCCACTCTGTTCATCATCTGGCGCGTGCTGAGCCTACAGCAGCACCACGGAGTGAGGACTCTGCGCCTGCGGCTGTGCTTGTGGGGCCTGGAGCCCCTTGCGCGATGTCAGCCCTGAGTCTGTCGGTGGGTGTCGGGAAGTGGAGGCTCTGGGAGGGGACCAGAGCATCCCATAAACGAGGTTTGCTCATTTGCCTTCAGCTTCAGGGGACACAGAGGTGCCCTCCGTGAGAAGCAGCCACAGTGCAGGAGGAACCTATAGACCCTGACTGCATTTCCTGCCTGTGGCACCATGGGCTGAGCTTTCTGTGCCTGTGAATCACACAGCTTAAGGTGCTATGTCCTTGCAGCCCAAATGGATGGAATCAGAACTTGGTACAAGAGGTGGGCGTCAAGGCAACAAACAGCTACAGCTTTGGAGCTGAGGAGGCAGAGGTGGGAAGCAAGGGGTAGTGTGTGAGGGAGAGCCAGCCCCGAGGAGAAGGCTTCTGCCTTCCGACTACTGGAGGCATGAGGGGTGGGGCACAGATGGTGGAGCGGCCAGCGGAGGAAGCCTCCCAGAGGAGGGGCGCCATATCGCAGGGTAGGGATGTGGTCCTGGTTGGGCTCCATGGACTGCAGCACTGCTGAGCAACGTGGGGTGCTAAACGAGGTGCTCAGGGTGGCTCAGCCTCTGCTGCCTCTGGGAGAAGGGTACAGGAGGAAGTACCCTGGAAACCACATTCATGATCTGAGGGAAAGGAGAACCAGGCTCAGGGACCCAGCCTCCAGTCGTGAAAGAAACATTCCAGAGGGAGCTGGTGTGGCCGAGCCGCCTCGAATCAGAGCCGAACGTGTGAGGGAGGGTGCCCTGAGGCCCAGCGACTTCCAGGTCCCAATCTCTGTTGCTGGAACCCAGGCCTCTGCCTGAGCGCACAGAGGGCTAACCTGGGTCAGTGTTGCATGGCGCAGTCTCCCCAGCCACACACAGTGAGTCTGATGTAGGCCAATTTCTGTGTCCTTGGCATAGACTGTGGGCTTGTTCCCTTTGCATAAAGGAGGGAGACCGGCTTCAGGCGGCTGGTCCCGGGAGGGCACCTGATCTGTGTGTGGTGAGGGGACACTCGCCTGGGTCCTTGCTCTCAGCCCACACTCAGGCCACTCCTCTCCCCGTAATAAGGTGACCCTGCCTGCTCTGGGTTGGAAGAAAATATAATAACACGAGTAATTATGGAAATTGCATAATGCACCATTAGTGAGGGATTGTCACTTTGTCAAGTGCCTATAATCTTTATGTGAGAATCACTCAGCATGTGATGTGGAAATAGCTTGTCACCAGGCTTTCCGTCTGGTGGGGGCGGAAGACATTGACGGCTGGGTTACCAACGTGCCTGGAAGGAGGAAGATGGGAGGGACAAGGGCGAGCAGGAGGGGCACGTGGGGTACAGGTGCTACAGGCAGGGCGGGTGGTGTGGGCTGGGTGGTCTTGGAGGTGTATTGCCTCTGCCTCTACCCCGACCCAGGATCTGTGTGGGGCATTGACACGTCTCCCTAATAAGAAGCTCAACCACTTTATAGCCTCCCCAGAAGTTTGGGCATACCTCACTTTGCTGCATAGATTATTAATTCGGTCTGGTTAGGCTCACCCAATGGCTGGAAGGCAGGCAGGGCTGACTTGGGATTCCTGTGTGGGCTGTGTGCTTGCTTTGTGCAGAGGGGGTGGGGAACTTCACCCTACTGGGTACAGGGTTGAGGCAGGAGGACAGAGCATGGCAGGGCAGGTGAGGTGTACCCAGTGTCGCCCATCTGTGACACCTGAATGAGTGAAGTTGCGGGCTTCATGGCCCCCTTAATGTCGGTGGCACAGTTGCTCAGGTCAGCAGAGGACTGAGTTCACATGACAGGTGGTATCAGTTGGCTATGGCTCTGCCACGTTTATTTCTGGTCATCCCAGATGTATACCATGGCATCTGCTAAGCAGTACTAGTCTAGGTTTAGCAAGTAGCTCCACCTACACTGTCTTTAAATGTCAGAGAGTGGTGTTGGCTCCCGTGACTCTGGCCGTGTGGAACAATAATACCTACCCCACTGCACCTCTGTGGGGATGACCCGAGGCCAGGTATGGTGACACATATCATGATCCCAGCACTCAGAGGCTAGAGCAGGAGGATCACAAGTTCAAGTTCAGCCTGGGCAATTTAGTGACTTAGCAAGACCTGGTCTCAACTAAAAAATAATAAAAAAGGCCTAGACATAGCTCAGAGTGAAGGTGCTGGATTCCATCTCCAGGACAAAGAAACAAAGATGCTAAGTGCACCTAATGTTCCCGGCACGGCGTTGGTCACTGCAGTGTTCAATATGCACGGGCTGTTAAGCTCATAGAGCCTCAGGGCCACTTGGCTTCAGCCACTCTGTGCACGAGAAAGTTAACCAATGTGGCACCCAAGGAGCTGCCAGGCCTGTGCAGGGTGAGGTGTCCCTACCAGGTCACCATTCGAGGTGATGCTGACCTTTTCAGTTTGTCTCTTTTCTTTCTCTTTTGGACACAGTTTCTTGGCTGGACAGTAGGCAGGGGAAATATGCACGTGCCTGAGAGTCCTGGTGATTTTTAAAGGCATTCGGATCTCTCTGACATTTCTAGTTTCAAGATTTAATTTGGATTTGTGAGAGAAAAATCCCCTTCTTGGTTTTCCTGTGATTGACAGCTTGTTTGTCAGCAGCAGTGGAGCCTACGGAGCTGCTCCACTGTGCCCCAAGGCCCTGCACTGCCCAGCAGTGTGCCTCCTGCTCACTGCCTGCCCCCATGCAGTGCCTACCCTGCACCCCTATTGCCCACTGCCTGCTGCCCGCTGCCCACAGCTCCCTACAGCTTCAATCATGCCTTCTTCCCTGTGGGATCTGTGTCCTTTCCTCTGGTCTCCAGCTCAGCTGCTGTCAGAGGACCTGGCTAAGCTCCTGGTGAATGGAGAAAGGTCACCAATATCAGAGCCTGAGGTCCACTCTTCCTCCACAGATTTGGGCTCCCCGCACCCTGAGGCCAGCAGTGGTGCAAATCCATCAGCAGACACCAACATCCCTGGCACCAGCTGTTGCAGCCAGAATCAGACACTGCCAGCCCCAAGTTATGAAGGGAGAGGCTGAAGCCCAGAGGAGGGCAGTGTGTGTGAAGGTAGCACGGTTAACTTCTCGTCTACCCCCTCTCACGGAGCTGGCCCACCATGCTGGCTCCCCTGTGGCCAGAGACTTATGTGGCCTTTGCAGTGTGGCTCAACCTCTGTGCTTGGTCTTTGTGCTTCTGTCTCTCCCACGCTCAGCTCACAGACAAAGACAGATTGTCCTAAAACATGGTGCTTGGTCTGATTCCACGCTTGGGCTGGGATTGCCCCAACAGGTGGGGTCCTCCCCAAGTGAGAGAACACTTCCCACAGTACCTGAGTGCAGCCGGCAAGGGCAATGTCTCCATCCTTAGGCATCCACAGGACCCGTGTCCTGGCTCTATTTCCCTGGTGCACAGTGGCTCTGGTGGTGACAGCACCATCTCCAAGTCCAGGGGGCGAAGACCCTGCTCCAGGTCACTCCCTGAGCAGAGAGCGCAGGGGGAAAGCCCTGAGGCCCTGCAGACCTTGTCCACAGCGAGGAGGAGCGTCAGCGGAGCTTGTGGTCTGCTCCCAGCCCCCCAGGCCAACACCGCCCTGCTGGGGTCTGAGCCTCTGCGGCCTTCGAGCTGCCTTTTCTTCTGTGGCTCATCCTGCAGCAGCGGCGGCGCTGGCATGGGGGAAGGGTGGGGTCCCAGTGCCTGTCCTTCCTTGGAGCTGTGCTGGGGATGCAGCAGATGGGTGCCCCAAGAGGAGGGACGTGAAGGCAGAAGCAGGGGCCTCCCAGGAGAGCATGGAGCTGGCAGGGCTATCAGGGGGCCGGAAGTGTTTGCACCTCAGGTCGGGGTAGAAGTAGAGTTTTACCTGTTTTATAGTCACCTCTTGGAGTCTAAGACCCATAAGAAGTAGGTGCTAATTGTACTTTTATATTTTTAACAGACCAGGAAAATGCGGCACAGGAAAGTGAAGGGGCTTGCACAAGGGGTCAGAGTCAGGGCGTGGTGGAATGAGCTGTGCCCAGGAAGCCCAGTGGTCAGCATGCCCGCTTGGTGCGCACAGCGCATTGGGATCTTGAACTCCTTACCGCAAATGCCTTAGAGACATCTCAGCCAGCCCCTTTGCCTTAGGGCAGATGACCAAGGAATGCAGGTGCCTGTGGCCAGTGACCTCGCTGGCTGAGGTGGTGCTGCTGCTGTGCCCTTCACTGTCTCTGGTGGGCTTTGCCCAACCTAGCCCTGGGTAGCAGGTGGCTGTGAGCACCAGGCCACGTCCCCTCTGTTGTCTGGCATGGTGGGCACGTTGTCTCTGTGTGCCTTGGTGACAGCAGGCTTTTCCACCTGTGCCATGCACTCCAGCTATTCATTTCTGGGGTCCAGATCAAGGGGACCAGCTGTGTGGGGCCATGGGCCACACCTATGGGTCCCTGTGCCTCTACCTAGCCAGCCCTGCTTGGGCATATCAGTTTCTTGGCCCTCAAAGTAGGCTCGGGGCCTGGAGTGCCAGTGCCTGCAGGAGCTCCGCAGGGACACAGAACCATGGACCCCTGCCAGGTCAGGTGGGCATTTGTACAGGGTCCAAGTGGTGGTGCATATGCTTGGTGGCTAGAAGAAGTTTCCTTATCCTGGGGTAGGAGGAGGAAGTGACTGCTAGATGGCCAGCAGGGCCAGGTAGGCAGGTCCCCAGGCAGAGGAATGGGGATAGGGGATGGGACAGCAGACTCTGGACACTGGGCCCATGGTCTCTACTGCATGCATGTCCAGCTCCGGAGGCGTGGGATGTCTCTAGACATTGAAACCAGCCCTAAGGTTACCTGTGAAACACTCCACAGGAAGGGTTTCTGGAAGGTGCCCAGCTCCACCCTGCAGGTGACCTGGGGAAGACGCTGTTACTTGGAGTCTGTGGAGACTTTGGCTCCTACACCTGGCCCCTCCCTCACCTTCTCTGAAGAGTAGCACAAAGCTCATTAGTGGTGAAGATTTTGGCCTTTTGTCCTACAAACATTGCCTGTGGGCAGTGTGGGTGTAGATGTGGTCTCTCCTGAAGCTCTGTGTCCTGGCTGTCCCTCTGACAAGAAATAGCACTCCTCCACTCTCTGACTGCATCCTTGGGCAGACGTCTGCCTCTCTGAGCCTGAGGCAGGGTGCACAGCACTGATCTCTCTGGTTTCATGAAGGTTACCTGTGAGGTGGAAGTGGTTCCCAGGGTGCAGAGTGCTGTGTGTGACTCAGGGACAGGAGTTGGTAGGAAAAGGACTGGAAGCGTGATTTTTGGGGCAGGACGGACAGTGGCCACACTGAATGCTGATCTGGTCACAGCTGCGATGGGACCCAACTCTGTGTCTCTGAGGGGCTCTGGCAGCCGCTGGCACACTGCCCCGAGCCCATCTGGAGGGCCAGGAAGGTGGCGTCCCTGAGCTGCTCTGAAGCGTGGCCAGTGGCCCAGTACCTCTCCCTTGCAGCCCTGTCCTGAGGCCAGCACTATTCTCCCTGCTCTGCATGAGGGTGGGCGTTTAGCTGGGAACGTTTATTGCAGTAGAAGACAGTGCCATAAACCCCTCACGACCCTCCCTTCACTTCAAACATGCTCAGTCCTGTTCTTGGCTCTTTCTGGAGCAGTTCTGAAGTCTGGTGTGATCAAAAATACAGTAAATGCTGTGGAGCGCCATCTAATATGAAGGTAGCTCATAAAAACATGGCACCGGTTCCTCACCCACTTTTATTACTAGATCTGACACATTGCGACAGCTTGCCGCTCTTCCCTAAAGTCAAAACAACCATGAAAGGGAAACACTTTGTGTCTATTCAGGACATGGAGGTAGCCAGGACAGTGCAAGGAGACCCTCAGGAAAGAGGCCTCCTGAGCTGCTGCAGGAAGCAGCATGGACGATGGGATGGGTGTGTTCAGAGGAAGGAGAGTTTGAGGGGAACTCACAGCCGTGTGCCTTTTACTCTATTACATTTTTAAAAATTCAAATGCTCACCATACATCTTGATCACATCTTGTACAATAAAGGCAGTTTATGAGCCCACTCACTCCTTAAACCTCTTTGCCCTCAGAACCCGACTTCTGACTCTGGCCCGTGACCCTCCTGCCTGACCCTGGCTCCCTCTGGCTCTGCCCCTTGGCCTGGCCTGCCTGGCTCCTCACCTTTGCTGGCCCAGGTCTGCTGTGTGTGTGCAGTAAGCTTCCCGGGAGCCCGGTGGCTCTGTGGCCAAGGCAGACGCGTCCTCTCAGCACAGCTCCTGCTTTGGGTCCCTTCTCCTTTGACTGCACTTCCTGTCATCCTGCATCCTGGCTTGCAGGAGTCCATGTTGAAGGGTTCTGGGAGCCTGGTGCGCCTCAGCCCAGCCATTGTGGCTGGCAGCTCTAGGGGTGAGGGAGACACTGACTTGGCTGAGGGTTGCACATACTGGGCACCCTCTGGGACTTGGGGGTGTGTTTATCACAAAGGTGCCCGCGATAAAGGACACAGTGTGCAGCAGATTCTGCCTCCTGGGACCACTGTGCAGTCAACTGAAACACGTGTATCAGACATAACATGACCACCTGTCTTGGTTACTTTTCTCTCGTTGCTGAGACAAAATACCCAGCACCCAAAATGAAGAAAGGAAAGGTTTATTTAGCTTACAGTTTGTGAGGTTTCAGTCCATACATGGCTGCTTGAGAGGCAGAGTGGCACATGGCAGAGGGCAAACTGTTCAGGGCAGCAGAGCACAGCAAAAACAACCAGAGCAAAAGGGAGGAATGGCTGCAAGCAGCCTCCTTTTCTCCCCTACATTGTAAACAGCCTACCCCACCCAGGGGGCCTATACCTCTCACATAACCTCCATGCCCTCCACTTCCACAGGCTCAGGATGTATACAAAGTAAGCACCCTGGCTTCCTGCTGAATCACCAGCCAAACCTCTGGACTCCCCAAGTTGACACAATGTATCAACCATAACACCACCTGTAAAAAATATTGAAAAATAAGTGGGCTGTAGGGGTGTGCACCCAGAATCCTAGCACTCTGGGAGGCTGAGGCAGGAGGACTGCAAGTTCTAGTGCAGCCTGGTTACCTTAGTGATTTAGTGAGAGTCTGTCTCAAAATAAAAACATAGGGCCTGGTGGTACAGCTCAGTGAGAAAGCCTTGGGTTCAACCCTAGTACCACATGAAACACGGAAGATTGCTACTTATATACATTGCCATAAGGAGGTGTGTCCAATCTGCAGCCCATAGGTGGGTTGTGTTACAGTGAAAACATGAAAAACAGAGAACGTTTGTTGTTTTGACTTTGTTGTATGCTTTATATGCGGCCCAAGAAAATTCCTCTTCACTCGTTGTGGACAGGACAGCTAGGGAGCTGGACACTTTCAACCCAGGTGGTTTCCCTGGACACATCCACAGACTCAGCTATGGCTCCTCAACTGCCACTGGCCATGCACAGCCTGGAGGGAGAATTTGGGGGAGACACCTGCCGTGCCACTGCTGAGCTGGAGCCTGTGCTGTCCCCAAAGCCCCATCATTCCTACAAGCCGGGAGGGCACCCAACCCTGCTTTGAAGCAACCCGTGTTGTCTCCCAAAGTGGTTCCTTGTGATTATGCCATCACCCCAATGCCGTCACTAACTTTTAGGTCAGGATGGATGGGATGGCAGCTCAGAGAGGACCAAAGCCTTGGGAGGAGTCACCTGGCTATCCCTTCCCCACCCTTGTGGACCTAGTTCCCATCTGCTCAGGTGGTGCTGTGGGCTCAGGGGCATCTCTTAGTGACAGAGAGAATGAGAGGAGAGGAAAGGAGAGGAGAAGGGAGGAAAGGGGAGGGGAAGGGAGGGGAGGAGAGGAGAGAGAGCCTCTGCTCATCCTTCAGGGCCCAGTGCAGCGCCTCCTCTACCCACAGCTTCTGGCCTGTCCTCCTGGGAAGGGAAGGGAAGGGAAGGGAAGGGAAGGGAAGGGAAGGGAAGGGAAGGGCACTACTGCACGGGGTGGGGAGTAGGGGTGTGCATTCTGCTCCACTCCAAGGGACTCTGCCTGTACTGGGCCACTGCCCAGCTTCACCGAGCACTGGGTGAGTGCGTTTTCACTCTTTGCTTTGCTCAGGGCTGTCTGTAGAGGAAAAGAGCAAGGCAGCCTTGGGTCCAAGAAAGAGTGGGTTGGAGGGGGCAGGAAGAGGAGGGGCAGGAAGAGGAGGGTGGGTGGGCTTGGCACTCTGTGGAGCCACAGCTGGGACGAAGGGGGAGGGGTCCTCAATCCAGGGGCTGCTGGGTGTGCACTGATCACTTCTTTGGTGTAGAAGCTCAGTTCTGGTTTTCTTTTCCAGTACCTGGGACAGCCAAGGGTCACTGCACCCCGCTAGGCAAGTGTTATGCTAAGCTGTAGCCCATGGCCCTCCCCCTTCGAATATGGAGACAAGGTCTCCCTAAATTGCCCTGGGTGGTCTCAAACTTGTGATTCCCCTGCCTCAGCCTCCCAAGTAGCTGGGGTTACAGGCATGAACTACTGGGCCTGGCCTCAGTCTCTTCTTGCAAGGACACCAGTCCTGCTGGACTAGGGCCACCTGAGGGCCTTACCTTCACAACTTTAGAGACCTCATCTCCAGACTCAGTCACGTCCAGGTCCTGGGGGTCAGGACTTCTGCACATGGATTTTTATGGGACACAGTGCAGCCCATATTTAGGTCCAATGCTCCTTCTGTCACCACCATGGGGGGGAGAGGCTGGCAGTGACTTCTAGGCTGCATATGGGGTGTTGTGGCAGCACCCTCTCGGGGTCCAGCTTTCTCTGCCCTCTGTGGCCCTGAGTTGTGGTTTTAGGCAAGCCCGGTTCTTGCCACCAGGGGAGACAGTGCCTAGCACCAGCTCCTGGGCAGGAAGGCAAGTCGAGTGGTCATCTCTGTTAAGGCCCTGGGCAGACTCCTGTCTGGGGCACGGTGAGTGTAACAGAGAAGCCTGGCTATACAGGAGGAGGCAGGAGTTGGGTGCATCCTCACTGCTTTCTGGGACTGTGGCAGGGCCCAGGGACAGGTGATTTGTCATAAGGTCATGGACCTGGATGCCTCTGTGCTGCCTCACAAGGTGGCAGGAGAGCAAGGAGCACAGGGTCAGTGGGGCAGGGGCCAGGGTGGTCGTGAGGCTGCACCAGTGACTCATGCCCAGCACAGTGCTGCCCACAAGTCTGCCAATGCTGACCTGCAAGTTCACTTTCCTACTGTGGTCACAGCGTGACACAGTCATATGGGCTCTAAGGGGACATCAGGCCATAAGAGTGCATGGAGGGGTCCTGGGCTCTCACCAGCCTTGCTGGCCACCATCCTGGAGCTATGCCTCCCCCAGCTGTGGCAGCCTGTGGGGAGTGGGGCACTGAGCCACTGCCTCAACTCCAGTCTCCAGCTGTAAACAGAATAAACAGGAATGGTAGGAGATTCTGGTCACAACTCAGAAGGCCAGAATGCTGATGAGAATGTGGATAGGTCATGTTCAGGAGATTTCAACTGGGAACCAGGACTCCATTGGTGGTTGGATAAGAGATGATGTGTGTTACCCCCTTGTTTAAATTTGTCTGCATTTTGCTCATGTCCCGAGATTTTGTGGGAGACTAAAATTAAGGGTGGTAAACTAATTATACTGGTGGAAGAAATTTCAGAGCAGCCCAGTGTTCAGGCTGTGGCATGAATACTGTTGGTTGCTTTTAGCCAGATCTACAGTGAAAATCAGGGCCAAAAGGTTTATGTGAAGGGTTTGTAGTTTCATCAGAAAGGAAGCACTTACAAAATTGGGGCTTAAGAACATGGGGTGCAATGTGGTGGCACATGCCTATAATCCCAGCACTTGGAAGGTTGAGGCAGTAGGATTGCTGAGAGTTTGAGGCCAACCTGGGATATGTGGTAAATTAAAGGCCATCCCAAACTACATATTGAGACCTTGTCTCAAAAAAGAACATGGTCACTGAAAAGAGTAGTATTAAGAAGAAGCCAAGCAAATACTTTGCACCAGGACAATAAGAAAGATGGCTTAAAGACATCTGAGGGATCAGTGAGGCCCCAGCCTTTTGCTGGCTAAAGAGTACAAACCCATAAAGCTTTCATTTGAGAAGAGATTCCCCTGGGGCTCTGTGGTTGAGAAGAGTTGCCTAGAGAATTGGTTCCCTGGGATTTGACTCATAGTACTCTGCCATCTAGGCACTCAGAGGTCTCTGAAACCATGATCCAAGGGGCCCCAGCTACTGTTCAAACTTGCAGCAGACCTCATTGTCGTCCATGTGGTGCTGGGTTTTCAGGCATGCAAAATACAAAAGTTGTGGATTCAGGGAGACTCCTATCCAGATTTTAGAAGACCCGGGGGTCAGGCACAGTGCCTTTGACAGGGTAGTATATTAACCAATGAGAGTGAAGCTGAAAGTATAGTGGAGACTCCAAGAAGTTGGAGATACCAAGAACAGGGAACATGTGTGAGGAAAGCCACAAGCACTGGGCAGAGCCAGTGCGAGAGAGGCCACGAAGGCGGCTGTGGGCAGAGTGTGGCTGCCGGAGCCCTTGGGCACTCGTGTCTCACCACCTGGTGGAGCTACAAGACTTAGTGTTTGCTGTGCTTGGTTTGGTCTTGCTTTGCTTACATTCCTGTTTCTCCCTTTTGGAATGAGAACTTTTACCCTGGGCCATTTTATGTCAGCAGTGCTAAACTTTGTTTTTGAGTTTTACAGGGACTCTCAGCTAAGAATTTGCCTTCAGTCTCAGAGGAGACCTTGGACTTAGACTTCTCATCTGTACTAGAACTTTTATGATTTTTGTTACTCTTAGACATGGACTATATGCATCTTTATAATGAGATGAACATGAATCCTTTGGGGCAGAATGTTTAGATCTAGAATGCCCTCCAAATGCTCACATGTGTGGAAGGTGATTGGTCCCTGGGGTGCTGCACCCATCAGGGGCTTCACCCGAGATGAATGTGCTCATCAGGCTGCTGGCTGGAGGTGGTCGTTGGGCTGTGACCAAAGGGTGTGTTCTCATCCCAGTGCTGGGAAAGTGATTCAGACACCCGTGAAAAGTTGATCTGGCCACTCAGAGAAGGGGCATAGAGCTGGCCGGGGGCACAGTTTCTTGTCACCTACATCACAGCCTTGGGTGCAAGGGACAGGCAATGCAGCCTCTCCTGTCCCTGCCAGCCCCAACCTCCGGGGCTGTGTTTGGGGACCCTGGAGACCCAGGTCTGTACTGCTGCTCTGTGAGCAGCTCATGTGACCAATGGCCTGTCACTGCCTCTGAGAGACAGAAAACTAAGGGGACCAGAGGCTAGATGGGGTCTGAAGGTACCCCCTGTGCTCTCTTCTCTCTCAGACCCTCCTTCATCTCAGCTGGAAACTGGAATCTGGGCTGTTGGGGATGGCAGGACTGTATCCTGCTGTGGTCTGAGCATGTCCCCCAAGGGCTCCTGCACTGGGAGCCTGGTCCCCAGTGGGCAGTGTTGGGAGGTGGCCAGGCCTCTGAGAAGCAGGGCATGGTGGGAGGGCTGGATCAAGTCCTGGGAGAAAGCTTGGCTCAAGCTGCTGGTCTGTTTTCTCTGGTGATTGCTCCTTCTGTTCTGTTCCTGCCAAGGTGCCACCTGCCACACTGTGACAAAGCCAGGGCTAGGAGATGAGGACTCTCCCCCTTGGATGCCAAGTTTTCTGAGCTGGAACTAAAGAAACCTCCTTCCTTTCTGCAGTGCACAGCCTTGGGTGTTAGCTGTAGCAACAGGAAGTGGATTAAGACCACAGACTCAGAGCCTGGCCTCATGCCTCTGCCATACCTGCCTGGAGCTGCCTCAAAGGCCAAGTTTGGAGGTCACTGGAGACTCAGGCCCGGCCCACCCCACTGTGTGTGTTTCCTGGGGAGCAGTGACCAGTGATTGTGACAGACCTTTGTCCATCACTGTCCTGCAGGTGGGCATCAGGAACCCCAGGGCCAAGGCCATGCTCCTAGGGCGGGGATGAGCTTCCAGCTGTGGTGGCCGCTGCCGGGCATGGAGTCCCTGCCTCTGCTCCGTGTCTGTTCTCCTGCATGTCCCTCTGCCTCTCTCTGAAGAGATGCTTTGTCTCCGGCTTTCGGGCCACAGGGTGCCCCAGCCAAGCTCCTGCTTTCAAGATCCTTCACTCACTAACGCTGAAGAGGCCTCGCCCCAAGACAGGGTCTTCAGGGGTCCCAGGCCTTGGTGTGTATGGGGCTGCCTAGTGGGGGTGGTGTGAGCTCTTGGGGACCAGGAGCACTGCTAGTGTTGGGCCACACAGGCCATGCCCATGTGAGCCCATGTCACTGGGGAGCTGGCCGGTGGACAACCTGGGTCTTGTTTGCCTTCTCCACCTTGGCCTCCCTGTACCCCCCTGACCAGGAAGACCCCAGGCAGCTTCCACAGACTGTGGCTCACCGGAGTCCTGTGTCACTGCTGGCCTGCCAACCAGGGCCAGCTGTGAGCCTGTCCCCAAGCTCAGCTCCTTCTGACATGAATCCTGAATTACCTCAGGTTCTGATCTGACCCTTCTAGGAAGTTAATGAGACATATAGAGATTCCAGCACTTTCCATAAATTGGTGGTCGGGGTGAAAGGCAGGGTTTGGTTTGGAGGTAACTTTTTGCATGTGTCAGAAGTGTGAAGCTGTCTGTGTGTGACAGGCGAGAGGGTTGAACACCAAGGCTGGGGCAGCTGCCAAAACCTGGGTGCTACTGGTCAGGGACCCAGAGTGTGATTGCAGTGTCCTCAAGCCCTTAGAGGCCACATCCAACTTCCAGGGCTCCCCAGAGCTGTTGTTCCCAGGGACAGTGGCTTCCTTGCCATCTCAGCCTCCCCAGCCTTACTCCACTTCTTCCCTGGCCCACTTGAACCCAGGGCCCCACAGGCAAAGAGACTGAGGAAAATGGTTCTCGGTTGCCCTTCAGGGCAGGGGGTCCTGGAGGTAGTGGGGGTGCCAGGCACAGACCTTGGCCAGGTTCCCAGAGGACCTCGCTCCCTTCTGTCCCGGGGATGAGGACCCCGGAGCCAGGCTCTGTCAGACCTGGTGACTGGGCCACATCCTGGCTCAGCCCTGTGGCTGTGCTAGCCTGTTTTTCCACTATATGAGCCAGGAAGCAATGGTCTACCTCACGGTGTTCTGAGTGCTTAGTGGGATAGTGGTGGGGAGTTGTGTCAAGCCATGAGTTACGGAAGACAGGAAGCACTTCCTGGAGTCACAGCACTCTGAGCCAGTTGCAGTCCCATCTTGGTGCTGCACATCAAGGTATCCCTGCTATGACAGAACCAGCTGGCCACGTACAGGGCCAGCTTACTCCAGGGTATGGGCTGTCATGCTCTGGATGGGCTGGTATGGAGTCAGTGTGTTCCTTGTCTCCCTGTTTAGCACCAAGCTCACAGACTGACCTGGGCAGGGACAGCCTGTTCCTCCCAGCGCCTCCAACTGCTACTGTGGCCTTCTGCAGCAGAACTACCAAGCCTTCTTAGGCCCACAGCTGTCTGCAGACTGGAATGACCCATCTCCCTCCTGGTTAACTGCAGGAGGTCTGTGGGATGGGAGCTGGCGTGCACCACCAGGGCAGGAGCCAGGAGGGGCACGGACACAAACCTGGGCTCGCTGGAGGAGGTTCCTGCCATGGACCCTGCAGCAACCCCTCCCGAGGCTGGGTCTGGGGCAGCGATGAATCCATGGCCATACTCCCTCCTCAAACAGTGAACAGGGATGGCAACTGTGTCACGGTCACATGCCCAGTGTCTGGGGCACACAGTGATCCTGGAGCAAATTCCCCTGCGGGGAGAAGATGGATGCAGTGGGTGGGGAGCAGGGTGAGGGGTCAGCACGAGCTGCTGTGGGAGGTGGGGTTCCCTGGGTGGGGCTGTCCTTAGGCTCTTCCCTGGCCTGCAGGTAGGGCTCCATCCCAACAGCCCGCAGAGCTTCTCCCACCCCCTTTGCTCTTCTTGCCATCTGTAGTGGATTGATAACTCGTGGTCAAGTTATAACCACCAGCTGAACTGAATAAGCGTGGTGCTGAGTGTGGGAGGCCCACCCGGGGACTATTGCCTGCAGCATAAGAGGCAGAACTGGAGAAGGAGAGAGGCTGTTGGGAGCTGGTGGAAGCTGTAAGGAGCTATTGGTTGTTTTGGAGGAGCTCATCATTCTGGCTTTCCTGATGCACTTGGCTGTTTTCATCCTTTGAGGAGCTCGGGGCCTTGCTGGTACTGAGAATAGCTTTGGTTCACTTTGGAGGAAGTCTGGTCCTCACTTTGAGTATCGCTTTCTGGCTCCTGAGGAGAGAGGATGGATGGTGTAGTGGCCGTCTCCTGGAGAAGCTTGCTGCATTGGCTTCCCAAGATGGGAACTCAGCCATCGTGATCCCTGGAGGAGCTCAGGACCTCACTGTTGCTGAGGATGGTTGTGGTACTTTTCAGGGGAGCTCTGGTTCTTTCTTTGTGCATTGCTTCCTGGCTCCAGTGCAGTTCCCTTAGTTCCTCTGCTAGCACAGAGGGTCCTCCCAGCTGTCTCTGCTCAGCACTAAGTCCTGTCACTCACGCCTCAGCCAGGTCTCCATGGGTGAGACACATCCAGGTGCTTCTGCCACTGGGCATCTCAGCCACCTCAGTTCTGGCCTGGGCTCAGCGATGCTGCCCCTCCCCTAGAGACCCTGATGCCACACATTTGTCGGTGACTCTGTTTTTGTCCTGGCCACACATCCTCAGCCTCAGTCACTCTCCACGGCCCACGTGATCAGGTTGGGAGCTGCCCTGGAGAGCAACAAAGCCTGGTTCTGGGTGCCTGGGGTCTCCAGGGAGGACTGGCTGATGGGAAACCCTGGGTGCACGAGTGGGGCTGGGGTGGATCCAGGCTGGGGAAGAATGTCTGGGAATGCAAGAGAAGTGTTCAAGAAGAACAAGTGCTCTGAAGGAGAAAGAGGATGTGTCCTGTGGGCAGGGTGACTGGTGTTAACAGCTGCCATCCTTTATATCCAATTCTGATGTCTGACTTCCGCTGTCCCATCACAACCCTGGGTTCGTATGATAAAATCAGCATGGTACTGGCAAAAAGCAGACCTGAGGATCAGTGGAATAGACTAGAAGATGCAGGTGCAACCACAAACACACTAAGCCACCATATCTTTGACAAAGGAGCCAAACATGTTCACTGGAAGAAAGACAGCTCTTTAATAAATAGTGCTGGGAAAACTGGCTTTCCACATGCCAAAGACTAAACTTAGACCCAAGCCTATTGTGGGAGACCGCTGAGAGACCTGCGGTCGGTGTCCATTTTGTAATATATCAGCCATCTTAAAAGTCTTCTTGAATTAAGTTTCAGTTTCTATCTTAAGTTTCTGTTTTTCTGAGTTAGGTTTCTGTTTCCCGTAAGTCATGTGCTATCCGGACCTCCCTCCGTTGCTTAGTTACCTGCTGACGTCAACCTCCCCACTCCCGCACTGTATATATACCCGTGCTTTCCGCCTAATAAACGAGACTTGATCAGAATCCTGTCTTGTCTCCACTTCTCATGTTTCTTGTCCCTTTCTCATCCCCACTCCCCCTCTAGAGTCTCCGTTGACTACCCGCGGGTCGGGTCACCTATTGCCATGCACCAAAATAAAGTCAAAATGGCTTAAAGATATAAATATTAAAACAGAAGCACTAGACCTAATGGAAGAGAAAGTAGGTAGAAATCTTGAAGACATGGGGGTAGGCAGAGAGTTCATGAACAAAAACCAAACTGCGTGAAAAATACTTCAAAGAATCAACAACTGGGATCTCATCTTTTTGAAAAGTTTTTGCACATCAGAAGAAATCACCAACAGGGTAAAAAGAAAACCCAGAAATTGGGAAAAAATTTTAGCCAACTGTCCCTCAGACAAAGGACTCCTGTCTAGAACATGTAAAGAATTAAAAACATTAGGCCCCCAAAACTTAAAGACCCGATCCAAAAATGGGCATCTGAGATAAATATACACTTCTCACATGAAGAAATACAAATGGCAAATAAATGCATGATATATGTTCAATGTCATTAGTCATTCAAGAAATGAAAATTAAAACAACACTGAGATTCCATCTCAACCCAGAAAGAATGGCTGTCATCAAGAAATCAACCCATAAGAAATGCTGGAGGAGCTGTGGGGAAAAAGGAACTCTTTTCCACTGTTGATGGGAGTGTAGACTAGTGTAACCACTGTGGAAATCAGTCTGAAGATTCCTCAGTAAACTAGGATTAGGGGTCGCATTTAACCCAGCTATTCTCCTCCTGGGTATTTTTCCCAGAAGAACCGAAAATATCGTACCACAGCGATATATGTGCACCCATGTTTATAGCAGTGCAATTTGTAGTAGCTAAATCTTGGAAACAACCCAAATGTCCATCAATTGAGGAATAGATAAAAAAGCTGTGGTATTTTATACAGTGGAGCATTACTCAGCTATAAAGGAAGATAAACTAGAGGCCTTCATAGGTAAATGGCTGCAACTAGAGACCATATTCATTAGTGAAATAAATCAGATTCACATGGGTAAACATTGTATTTCCTCCCTACAGATAAGAATTATAGAGTAAATAAAATCTGAAAGGTACACTACATATTGTGAAAGGGAAAAGAAACTGCTCAAATAGGAAGGAAGAACTGGGATGAAGGAGGGGAGAGGAAAAAGAAAGACAGAAGAGGAAAAAATGTATATGTAGACACAGGATAGCTAGGAAAATTGTACTACTAATATCTGTCGGTTTATTAAAAAGAACTGTTAATGTGTAATTGTTTGATCAATCTTGCATGCCTATATCTGGTTATATGTGCGACCATTTTGAAGATGACATTATCCACTGTTAATACCCTATCACTATGTTTTGAAATTCTATATCATTTTTATTGTTCTCTACACTTTGTTTATGTATTTGTTTTTGTTACTTTGGGTTTTTTTCTTTTCTCTTTAAAATGAAAAACAAAATTTATATGTATATACCAGGATAGCTGGAATAGGTGGATTGCTGATGTCTGTGATTTATTGAAAGGAAAAGTCAATGCTTAAAATTTCTTTTTCTTGACCAATTTTGCACATTTGAATCTGGTAATCAGAATGACTGATCTGAAAACAACAACATGCAGTATAAGAATCATTGTTGAACTCCTACCATCTTGTATGGTGAAGCTCTGCATCATTTCCAATGTGGTTTTTATTACTTGTTGCTGTCTTTGTTGTCTCATCAATCTTATATTCTTACATCTGGTGGACTGAGCAATTTTGTTGAAAATGACAGTATGTAATGTAGCAACCACTATTAATTCCTATCATTTCTTTTGAGGTCATGTATCATTTTTGTGTTGTTTTGACTTTGTCTTCACTGTTGTTTTGTTATTTTTTTATTTTTATTTTTTTTAAATTTTATTTTAAAGACAAAAGAATGGAGACATATGAACCAGAAAAGCCATAAACAATACAGAAAATACAAAGTTATACAGAATATAGTAGGGAATTAGCACTGGATGTTGTATTACATAGTTATCTTCACATTAGTTAACACAAAAACATTAAAGGAAATACCAAATTATAGAGAAGATAGT
>PVLD010008791.1:0-41207 GCA_004027595.1 Dinomys branickii | reverse complement strand
TTTCACCTTTGTTACTCAGTTACACAGATGATGGCCCATTTGATCATTTAATTTTTCTCCTCCCTCATCTCTGTTGCCCTACCACTCAATCAGTCATCTTCCCTGTGATAATAACTGTACTCCTGGGTTTATCTATATCCTTGGACTCTCGCCTTGGGAAGAGATATAGCTGCCTCAGGCTATACTATAACATACATGGGTGTATACAAACTGCCATGGTCAGAGGTGGGAAAGCACATATGCTCACAGCGGACCGCCTGGCTCCACCCTGTGGTCGTGCTATGGGTGGGGGCAGGTCCAGACCATGAGGTGCATTGAGCGAGGCCCTCAGTGGAGCAGCCACCGGGCCCACTGCAGAGCAGCAGAGGAGCAGCCGTGGGGCCCACAGCGGCACAGCCGCGGGGCCCACAGTGGAGGAGCCATGGGACCCACAGCGGGGCAGCCGCGGGGCCCACTGCGGATCATCCACGGGGCCCACAGCGGAGGAGCCGCGGGGCCCACTGTGGAGCACCCGCGGGGCCCACAGTGGAGTAGCCGCGGGGCCCACAGCGGAGCAGCCGCGGGGCCCACAGCGGAGGAGCCACGGGGCCCATTGTGGAGCAGCCGCGAGGCCCACAGCGGAGGAGCCGCGGGGCCCACTGTGGAGCAGCCGTGGGGCCCACAGTGGAGCAGCCGCGGGGCACGCACCTCCATGGGGTGCCCTCTGTGACCCTTTTGGCTCTGTCCCATTGCCTTGATGCCAGAGGCCCTTTCTTCTCCTCCCACCTCCTACTGATCTCCAGCATTACCATTCCCCACCCCTTGCAGCTGGGTGGTGGGTTTCCGAAGCTGAAGCTGCGAATGCCAAAACGAGGGCATGGGCCAAGGGTGTGCTTGGAGCGGCGACCTCCTCCCTCTCCGTCATGTCTCCCTCCAACTGTGCCATGTCAGATCTGTGATCCCCTCCTTCAGAGGAGGTTCTGCTTAGACTTTCCGAGGGTTTCAGTTCCCATTTCAGATCCTTCTCGAGTTCAGGATATCCACCTCTTTCCTCTCTGTCCTTCACATGTTGCCACACTGCTATGTCTGAGTGGCATTCCTCCGGGAGGTTCTCTCTCTGCTGCTTACCTGGTCGCCATGGGTTCATATAAGGTTCATATATGCAAGCAGTATGCAGACACTCTTGTTGCTCATATTAGTAGTTTGGGGTGAGTCCTGAAGCCTGTGGACTCGTCCCATTGCTGTCAGGAACAGGTGGTGATTGCGCAGGCTGCCGAGACTCAAGGTGCTCACAGAGGGTGTTCAGGGTGAGAGCTGAAGCCCAGTAACTCAGTTCATGCTTCCTGCTTGATGTTGGAGTGAGAAGGGTGTGGGGCCGTGTGATCCACCTCCATCTGCAGCTCTCTCTTGCTGTTGTGCTCCAGTTCCCGTTTGTTCCATGGCTGGATCCCTGGGAGTTGCTGTGGCTCTGATGTCGCTGCCGATGCACCCCACCACTCCCCACTGGCAGCTGCCCATACAGTGGAGAGGCAGGAGGCCACAGCCTCGAGGCAGGCATAGAGCTGGGTGTGGTGGGATGTGTACTGGTTGCTCTGGCTCCACCTTGCCTCCAGATGCTGATTAGGAAGGTTGCTGCAGGGTGGGGACTCCTGGCTGTTGCAACCTCTCATCCTCACACTGGATTTGACAACAGTTCCCAACCACCATTGCCTCTTTTCCTGGCTGCGCCCTCTCCTCTCCAGACCTGGACCAGCTCTTGGAACTCTGCTCTCCCCTGGCCGAGTCGGGAGGCTTCCATGAGCGTGGGTCTCCGAACCTGAAGCTGCAATTGCTGGAACGAGGGCTTGGGCCAAGGGTGTGTTTGAAGCAGTGGCTTCCTCTTTCTCCGTCTCTTCTCCCTCTGACTGTGCTGCGGCGGCCCTCTGATCCTTTCCTCCAGGAGAGGTTTTGCTTGGTCTTTCCTAGGGCTTCAGTTCCCATTTCAGATCCTTCTTGGGTTCAGGGTACACACCTCTCTCCTTTCTCTCTTCATATTGCTATATTTCATTGTCTGGGTGGTAATCCTCTGGGAGGTTCTCTCTCTGCTGCCTACCCGGTCGCCATCTTCCTGGAAGTCTCTGTTTTGTTATTTTTTTTAATCTTTAAAAAAAGAAAACAAAGAAGCCCTGGGCTCAGACTGACCTTGCGCCGGAAGAACTGAAGACAGCATCTCTGACTGGTGCAGGGTTTGGAAGCTGTCCTGCATGTGTGTCCTGAATAGCCACGATTGATGGGCCTTGTGATTAACAGGTGGTTGACAGGTCTCTGTGACTGACAGGTCTCTGTGATGACAGGTCTCCATGACTGACAGGCCTCTGGGACTGACAGGTCTTAGTGACTGACAGGTCTCTGTGATTGACAGGTCTCTGTGAATGACAGGTCTCTGTGAATGACAGAGCTCTGATAACAGGTCTCCATGACTGACATTTCTGTGCCTGACCAGTCTTAGAGACTGACCGGTCTTAGTGACTGACAGGTCTCCACGTCTGACAGGCCATGCCCAGTTGCTTGGCCGCTTTGCTGGGCCATAATCTTCGGATGTATCACCTCTGTGTGAGGAGATTGCCAGTCTCTCCGTCATTGCCCAGGCCCATCATAGTAACAGAGGAGGAGCTTCCCACAGTTGGGAGGATGCTGGCAGCCCTGCCAGATCTGTCTGCCTGGGCACTTCGACTTCCTAAGTCAGAGCCACTGTTATGGCAGCTAAAATAGAAATTAATAGGCAGCAGAGGGTGGCCTTTGAGGAGGTTGGTGCAAAAGACAGTCACTAAGACTGTGGCTGCAGGCACCTCTGAAGAGAGGCAGATCTCAGACGGAGACATGATGGCCAGGCCTGCAGGCCTCCCAGAGACAGAAAGCAGGTTGAGATGGTGCCTTACATAGCACCACTCAGTCTGGTGAGTCCAGATGGGCATAGAACATCCAGACCCATCCTCCTGTGCCTTTGCAGGAATGCCGCTGTTCTTTGCTGAGAAGTTATTGACAGGCCGAGGGTGATGCCCGCCGTGTATCCTTGTTTCATGCCTGGCTTCCCAGTTATCAGTGTTAGCTAAGTGGCTGTGGGGTAATCCCTTAGGTCCATGGTGGTGAACCTATGGCGCATGTGCCACTGTGTACTATGTGTTATCACTGGGGGCTCTGAAAGTTTCATCATCATACGTGGTACCCACATTGTGACTTTGCTGTATAAATTACCCTGACAAAGGGACTCAGTGGCCGCCCTCTCCAGAACCCTCCTGGAAATCCAGATGTTCTTCTTATTTCCAGTAAAAGTCTCCTAACTTTGTGACCTCATTCCTTGATGTGAAACCAGGAGCTCAGCACATCCGACACTTACAGGTTGGGAGTTATTTCTCCCATCACAATATCCTATCAGTGAGAAGGGTGTGGAGCTCTTACTGGCCAGGCAAATGCCTGCAGATGAGGCTGCTGCATCCTCCAGCACAGGCCATTTCTGAGCAGCCAAGTGGAGGAGAGTGCGGCTCAGGCCCATTTTCTTCTCTGACCTCCCCTTGCCCCTGATCAGCCATGAGCCACAGGTGGTGGAACCAGGGCTTTTAGAATAGGGGTGGAAGGGGAAGGGGGAGAAGGGAGGAATAGGGGAAAGCAGGGGGAGGGGAAAAGAAGGGGAGGAGGAGGGAGGGGTGGCACCTGGGTCCCGCCTGGCACCACATGCCTGTCTGAGCCTGGACTTTAGGTTCTGTGCAGGTCCATTCTTTCGTCAAATTAGTCAGGTGGAATGTTTTTATGTAATAGTAGGTTAGTTTGAGGGACAACTAGTATTTTATTTAAATTATTTTAACTGTGCATTAAATATGAAAATTGTACATAGTTGTGGGCACCGTGTAATGTTTTGATAAATGTTATACAGTGTCATATTTAAGCAGGGTAAGACAGGTCTTCTTGAACATGTACTGTTCCTTTAGGGTGACAACATCCACAGTGCTCTCCTCTGGCTTTGGGGAGCATGCAGTACTTTGTCATTATCCACAGCTGGGGTACTATGCACCCGCACCCTGGAACTTGAACTTGGGACCACTGACGCCCTGCTCCTGTCCCTCCTGCCTTAAGGGATCACTTTCAGGTGCGGAGCTGTGTGGTTGGGGCTGCTTGTGGAGTACGTGGAGGCTGGGCCACGGTTCCGGGAAACATTTGTCACCCCAGGGAGCCGTTGGTGCCTTCTGATGGCCCAGTCACCTCTTGGAGGGACAGAGGGGGTGCTGGACTGAGAACCCTGCGGGGAGAGGGGTGGCGTGCCTGTGGCTCCTGGAAGGGAGTAAAGTGTGTGGGGTTGGCTTTACCCATCACCTAGGTGTAAGGCTGTCCCGGGCGGCCTTGGGTGTGCTTCTGGGCTTGTCCTGCAGTGTCAGGTGCAGCCCAGTGCGCCTGACACTGGGCCAGAGAGGGCTTGGTCTTGCTGACCCAGCTTTCCCCACGTGGGGCGCACTGTCTTTCCACTCTCTCTGCCCTCCTGGAGGCCCTGCTCAGCATCTCTGTGCCCACTGCCACCTGGGCAGCCTGGCCATCAGCTGGGCACTGCATCCTCCCAGCCCCCTCCTGCTGCCCTCTCCATGCAATCTGAACCACAGCCAGTGGCACTGGGACACTGCAGCGCTACTGGTGACCCCCATGGCCCCAGTTCAGTGTCACTTCCGGTAGTTCTTTCTTCGAGTTTGGAAACCACTTTTTTCACCTGTGTCGGCACCAGTGAACCTCAGTTCATCTCGGTTCTCAAAGCAGGAGCCTGTGGGTGGGACCTGGAGCCTGGTCAGCCAGTTTGAACCCTGGCTCCAGGTGGCCACTTCCTCCCATGGAGCCTGGGCTGCTTGAGGTGGGGGAGCAGGATCTAGGGCTTCTTGGAGCTGGCGATATAGCTCAGTGGAATAAGCGCCTGCCTAGCAAGCACAGGGTCCTGAGTTCAATCCCCAGTACCGCCAAAAAAAAAAAAAAAAAAAAAGAAAAACATAGGGCTTCTTGAGGGGCCCAGAGTCTCGAGGACCAGGAGGACACTGGGGCGCTGTGAGAGGACACCTTGGTGGAGCTGAGCGGGCATCCATCTGCACAGTGGAGAGCAGCGGGTGAGTGAGTTTGGGAGGGCAGGGCCCCGTCTCACAGTTGATCCTGATGAGAGGAGGGGCCCTGGGCACAGTGGGGTCACCCGGGCGCTGCCCGGAGCACAGTGGTCTGCTGTCTTCCACCTCAGGTCTGAGCAAAGCCAGGTGCTGTTTGAAGCCAGGCACTGTGTATGCTCCACAGGAAATGGTCCTTCTGGGCCAAGCTGACTGGCAGATGTGCAGGGCTGACCAGGCCAGAGGTGCAGGGGATTGGAGTGCATGTGTGTGTGTGTCTGTGTGGGACAGGGCCATGGGCGCCTGTCAGGGTGGAAATGGCCTTCTGGATGCAGCAGGGCTCAGATCGGCCTGGGCAGGATGCACAGGTCTTAGGCAGGCCTCGAGCAGGTCTCACAGGTGGATGTGGATATTCTGCTGTGGACGCTGTGGACTCTGCAAAGCTGCCTGTGACCTTGAAGAGACTCCGGGAAAACAACCACAACCCACCCAGGGCCCGTCACAACCACATGCTCCCAACCATGTCCTTGATGCCATGCTGCCTGCTGCCCATGGCATCCCCTTGGGGAGCTCGGTTTGGAGCAAGGCACTGTGGGTCTATATGAGGAGAGCCCCCGAGAGACTGGGAGCTTGGGGTCACTCATCATGGACAGCGGGTGGGGGGCAGGACTGCCAGGGGCCCAGGGTCAGATGTGGAGCCACAGACACTTCCTTTCTTCCTCCCTCCCTCTTTTCCTTCCTTCCTTCCTTCAGACAGGGAAGGGAAGGCCCGGGGCTAGTCCTGCCTGAGAGCAGCTGAACCAGGCCTACCACGTTGGCCTGCGAGGACAAGGGCGGCCAGGAGGTGGCAGTGACGGCCAGGAACAGTTACAGCAGGGCTGCATCTGGATGGGAGAGAAGCCCGCAGCTCTCAGCCCTGCTGCACCCTGAAGGCAAAGCCATGTCCTTGGCTGCCAACACTGCCCTTGCTGTGGCCAGGTTTGGGCTCCTCACCTCCTGGGCAGCGGCGTCTTCTCTTGGCACGGAGATTTCTCCCTCTGAGAGCAGAGCTGCCTCTGGCCCAGTGCCCTCCTCTGTCCCCTCCTGAGGTTCTGTGCAGCCAACCAGGGCTGGCACAGCCGAGGTCCTGGAGGCTGGGGTGGGACACAGTGGGGCAGGGGCAGAGCCTCGGGCTCTGGAAGGGCGGGGCTCAGTGTGTGACAGAGGTGCCGGGCTGGAGACAAGGGGTTAACCCCGGTGTCAGCGGAGCCCCTTCCTTAGGTCTGTAGGACCTGGGGCTCCCGCCTCCTCCCCCAGAATGGAGTCCCAGGTGGCCCGCACCCCTTTGACCTTCTCACCCCGTGCCCGCCCGGCGACCCGAGTTTATGGGCCCTATCTCCTCCCCAGCCGCGGGACCCTTATCAGCCTGATTGCAGGAGGGCACTAGGCTCTAATTGTTTTATGGTCTTTCACACTCGGAGGACAGACAGGCACTCTGGCCGCTCATCCAGCCTGTGTGCCAGGAAGCGCAGTCCGGGCAGCGGCCCAGGGCACACCCAGCACCCGGCCCTCTGCGCAGCCCCGCCCAGCCACTCCACACGGGTTGCCTGCAACTATCCCCCCGCCCTGTCCCCACCCCCGTCCTCTCTGCCTCCCATTTCTGTGTGGGGATCTGGGCTGGGCCTGGTCTCTGCCTGCCCGGGGCCCACCGCCTCTGCCTGATGGGCACCCGGCCTTGGCTCCACCTGCCCCGGGCCATTGGCCGCCATGTTTGGCCCGAGCCATGCTAATGCTGGCCCACAGTGCATGTGCAGCCCTGCTTTGTGATCTGTGAGTGAGCTGGTGTTATACCGGAAGGGGCGGAGAGTGCAGTTATCACAGCCCCCTCTGTGCCAGGCAACAAACACCTACCCTGCAGACCCACAGGGCCCTTTGTGCCCACTGGGAGGGGGCAGAGCCCGTGCTGCTTTGAATGGTGCCCTTTGGAGTTGTGCAGTGCACAGCCTGCCCCAACGTACATGGTGGCTCTGAACGCAAGTCTGAAAAGAGAGGACCACTGCTTGAATACTGAACATGAGGACACACATGCTCTTGAGACAGCAGGCCCTGCTCTGTTCCCTGGCCTGGGCTTCTCGTCCTTGGATGTCCACCCAGTGTGGGACCCCTAGCAGTTTGTTCCTCAGGATGGGTGTTCAGCTCAGCAGGTCCCTGGCCTGGGGCCATGGTGCCTGGCTGGGGTGGAAGGTCGGCACAAGTCACTTCTGCCCTCCCGCTGTGCAAGGCCTGTGTGTCCCTCTGCTGGGCGGTCCACCTTCCCTAGGAGGCTGCCCACAGGTAAGATGGCACCTTGGGGCGAGGTGGCCCAGCGAGTAGTGGGTGCTCAGGGAGGGTGGCAGGAGGTGCAGTGGTGGGCGTACATGTGGAGGGCAGTGATGCAGCTGAGGCGAGGCACCAGATCGGCAGTCTGTGAGGGGCCGGGAGCCGCTAGCCATGCTGGTCTCTCAGGAGTGCAGCGCTGGGGAAGAGGACGCGGAGCCCTGCGGGGCCTAAGTCCTGGATCTGAGCAGCTGAGGCAGGGACACCCTGCGCTCAGCCCTGCTGCACATCGGGGCTTGTGCAGAATGCAGGGGTGAGCTCTGTCCCATCCGCCTGTGTGAGGTGACATCCTCATGTTGGTTGTGAAGAAGCCAGAGTCACTCATGTGTGTTGGGGGCAGTCACCTGTTGTGGGGAGCAGCTGGGTCTGAGCAGCTTCCCCTGGCTGGGTCCACCTTCCCCTCCTTTTGCTCCCTCTGCTTGCCTTGTCTGCTGTGTGTGTCACTGGATGTTGTACCTTGTGGCCTCCCATCCACGTTGGAACATTACCTCCAATCCTTTGTGGAATAAGGCATGGCAGGGATAATAAATTTAGTTTAAAGCTGTCAGGCTTGTTGACAACAGGGTGCCCGGGGCCCCAAGACGATCCACAGACCCGAGAGCTTCTGGCTGTGGGTGCAGGGAGCTCTCAGGGGACAGCAGCAGCCTGAGCCAGGCCAGTGGGAGCCATGGTCTGTGGGACTCAGGGTCGCCCCTGAAGTGTGGGGTATCCACAGGAGGCAGGAGAGATGGTTGAAGAGCTCCACGCCACCGTCCCCAGTGCTCCACCTGCCCTGTGACTGAGGCTTTGCTCTTGGGCTTTTCTGTGGAGTAGCAGTCTTGCGACTGGTGTCCTGCACCCTGCGACTGTCACCCCAGGCCCCTGGACCCCTGCAGAGATGGCACTGGCCTAGGGAAGCCCAGTGGGCCTGGAGCAAGCCAGGAGGCATGTGCTCTGACGGGCAGCATGTCCTGTGTTTGGTCGGCTCCGTCTGTCCATGCTGCTGTGACCCTGAGTCACTGTGAGGAGAGGAGATTGTGTCTCAGTCCTCAGGCCAATGTCCAGCCGAGGGGCCAGGTTGGGGAGACTTTTGTGCTGCATTGTAGGAGGTGGAAGAGGAGGGACAGAGGATAAAAGGAAGGGGGTGGATCTCAGGAGGGCAAATCCTCACCCCCAGGCTGTGAACCTTTGAGGGACGGCCCAGCCCCCACGGTCACCTCTGGCCCTGCTGTTCTGATATATGAGCGCTGCTGGGCGCCTGGGGGGCCAAGCTGCCTCCTCTCCCTTTGCTCCTGCATTTGGCACTCCTGTGTTTTCATGTTGAAGTCCTACTTTGCACCTGGTCCTCTGCATTGCTGGGTCCTCCAGGTCCTCCAGGTCCTCCCTGGGCCTCACAACATGCCGTCTCTTGCCCTTGTCCCAATGGGCAGTCTCCTTGGCGGCGCCAGCACTCTCTGTGGTGCTAAGCCCGTTGGTGTCTTCCAGAGCTTAGGCTCCTCTCATGCGGCACATTCCTGGCTGTCCTGGCTCTGGGACTCTTGTCCCCTCCCCCACGCTGGCCTCAGGCTCCCGCAGCACTCTGAGCCCCGACACCTCCATCCCCACTTCTATGCCCAGACCACTCTCCTGGGCTCAGGGGCTCCAGCGCACACAGGGCCAGAGCTCAAGGGTGAGCTGAGGTCCCGATCCTCTCTCTCCTCGCCCCAGATTCTAGTCCTGTGGGTCCAGCCCCTGGATCCTCCTAATGAAGCACTTGCTTCGCCACACCGGGGGTGGCAGGAGGGAAAATTGCTGGTGGGGAGTTATTTATCAGAGACCTGACAGGGCCATCACAGTTAAAAGAGCAGCCTGCGCTGGGAAGCAATCTCTGTTCTGCTCCCTTGGAGGTGCTGTATTCGTGGCCACCTTCTAAGACACCACGGCAATGTAGTGGGGTCAGTAGGACACTGGCCACATTGGCAGGAGCCCCCAGGCCACAACCGGAAACCCAGGACCCCACCCTCCCTCAAATCCTGCTGCTTCCCCACTCGATTCTCTCCCCTGCCCTCCCCTCTCCCCACTTGTGCACCCCACCAGGTCTCAGTCATCTTTGGTTTCTTCCTGGGGGACGTCCTCCGAGAAGCCCTCTACCTCTGGGCTGGAGTTGACCAGTGAGAAGCGATCACAGAGCGCTGAATTGTGGGGAGAGAAAGTGCCACTGCTCCCCGAGGCTTCATTGCCAAGGGCACGGAAGGGCAGTCAGTGTGACCCCTGGGCTCCTGCACAGGGAGAGAATAGAGCCATATCTGAGGGTCCTTGCTGAAGGAGGCTCCCTGGAGCTTCTGGTGGCCTCTGGTGAGCTCTTGGGGACCACCCTGGTCTAAGCTGCTCAGGGGCCCTGTGGCAGCCCTGCCCCTGGTTCCTATATTGGAGCTGGTGTTGGATGTGACTGTGACAAACGCCTGGGAGGTTGAACTCTAAAGAACTTTGTTTTTCTCAGAGCTCAGCGGTTCCCCGCCCTTCTACTTTGCGCCCGCAGTGAAAATCATGGCATGGTGGAAGCACATGTGACCTCAGGCCGAGCTCCGAGAGAAAGGGGCATGCAGGTCCCCCTTGAAGGTGTGGCCTCCACACTCCCATGACTGCCCTTGTGCCCAGTGTGCAAGGGATGCATGCACCTGTGTGTGAGCTGTGTGAACATCTGTCTCTCCTGACACCCATGAGCTCCATGTCCAGGTCACGTCTGCCACACGTGGCTGCGTCGCCAGCCACAGGAAAGACTGGAGAGTGGATGTGTGTGGAGCTGTGGTGAGGGAGGAGTCCAGCTCACCTGCTCATTTCTGAGCAGAAGAGGCACCTGCCTGAACCCGTGAGCTTGGTGACACTGTCTCTGTGTTTCTGGGGCTACCTGAGTGGGACGCAGCCACCCGTCTCTGCTCAGTCCTCACTGACACCGCTGAGTTACTTCCTGCTTCCTGGCTGACAGAGCTACTCCTCACCCTTGTGTTTTACAGGTGCTGTGATAAAACCATTGTCAGGGGCATTATTATAGCTTTTAACTACTAATAGAATTATGACGTTTGGAGGCACACTGGCAATGAGACGTACACAACAGGCTGCGCCTTTGTATTTATTGTCTCCGGGCTTTGCAGTCACCATGGCAGTAAAATCCATGCTCGACAGGGTGATTACCATTTTCAACAACTAATGGAATTATTATTTTTGTTTGTGGTTTTAAGCCTTAGAATAAAATGCAATCCCATCAAATACACTCAATGTGTCACGTCCTTAAGCACGACCCTAAAAGACAAGCAACTGTAACCCTCTGAACCCCGCCTGGTGGCTCCCTGGCTGCGGCTGGCTTGTTCCCGTCACTCTGTCCCCCATGCTGGTCAGCTCATCCCCGGGCCACGGGGTCACTGCAGGTCGGTGTTTAGGAAGCAAGCCTGTGCTGCCGCTGGGTGTGGCCCTGAGCCATCTGGACATTCGGCCCTGTTCACCGGTATGCAACCCCAGCAGGCTGCCTGGCTGCTGAAGGTTCCTGCTTCCTTTGCCCGCCCAGGAGGGCGAGAGTGGAGAGGGTTGTCTTGTGGTCGACGCAGAGAGCAGCTCTGCGGCTGAGACTGTCCTGTCCTCAGGATTTGCAATGAGCCTGTCCCTTGCCTGTGAGAGGGGCTTGCAGGTCCCGGGGGCCGGTCCAGCCCTGCAGGAGAGAGTCTGAGCAGACGGTAATTGTGGAGGGGATCCTGGGTTGGAGGGGCAGCAGGTGCAGGGTCAAGAAGGGCGGGAGCTCGATGGGGCTGGGGACAGTGCCCAGAGAAAAACAGTGTCCAGGGCCATGAGACCGGGCAGGCGACTGCACCGAGCCACCCACGGCCCTCCAGCTCTGTGCCGAGCCATTAGTAAGGAGGGGCTGGGAGCATGCGGCTGTCTGCAGAGACAAGCAAGCATTAGCATATTAGCTAAGTACACAATTGAAATAAATTAAAAGGCTTAACGAATCAGTGTGTTGTCTCATATCTGTGGCCACTATTGGTGACAGTGCCTCTGTTGAGTGACAGGGTGGTCCTGTCGGTGGATGAGCGTGGGGTCACGTGAGACAACCCCAGGTAGGACAGTGGTCACTGCCACTCCAGGCCTGCCCTGCAGCACCTGGGGACAAGGCTGAAGGTGGCCGAGGGCTGCTTTGTCTCCCTGAGGTGACTGCTCAGTTGCCCGAGGGGCTGCTGACAAGCTCGGTGACCCTGGAACTGGACAGAGTGGGCTCTAAAGTCAGGGTTGCCCAGAGCAGGGACTAGGCCAAAGGCCAAGGCGCGATCCCTTGGTTAGCTCTCGGCCCTGCTGTCCCCTCAGACACCTGGACCCTCAGGCCTTTTTGATAGGCTGCTGGTGGCCAGCTTCATGACCGTTCTCTTCATCAGAAGACCTTACCTGTCTGTGGTCTGTCTGCATCCTCCCTCCCTGCTCCCTCCCATACTCACAATCCCTGGGACTGAGGCGGGACTCTGGGCAGGATGCAGTGCTGAAGCTGCCAGGCCAGCTGTGGCCTGCACAGCACTGCTGCTCCTCGTCTCCCACCTGTGGGCTCCTCTCCAGCCAGTGCCCTTTGCTGTGCCCACTTTTGCCCAGGGAGGGTGAGCACCCATTCTTGTGATAAAGTCGGTGCTCCTGCCCGGTGCCTGGCCATCCCCACCCTGCCCAGCAGCTCTGTGTCCTTGTCTCATCCCCACGGACGTCACCCTGTCCACACTTCCAGGAGGTGGCTCCTGCGTCCTTCTTGGCCAGGCCCTGGGTGGCCAGGGTCAGTAGTCCCTTTCTTGCCCCTCAAGCATCCGTGAGCCCGAGTGTCCATCCTCACTGGTTCTTGCAGCTCCTTTAGTGCAGAGGTCACCTCCCAGCTGTGCTGACCCAAGGGTATTTGTCACCCTGATGGCCCGGGGAGCTGTGGCATGTCCCTGAAGGGCTCACATCTTGCACAGGCTCTGGCTCCGGAAGCTCTGTGTGATGTTGTGCTGCAGGATGCCTGGCTCTTCCACATGGGGCAGGGATGTGGCAGGTGATATGGCCGGGGATGTGCTCACAGCCCCGGGTGCTGTCGCTGGGAAGCTGCAAGGCTGCGCCAGCTGTGCCCTCCCCTGAGTGCCTCGGGTGCTGTGTGGCTTGGGCTGTCCTCTGTGGTACTCCACATGGAGGAGGTTCTAGGTCCTTTGTAGCACCTTCCTGCAGGCGGGCGGCAGCCACGGCAGCAATTTCAGATCCTAGATGCAGCTCCACACCCTGGGCGGGGCGGCCGATGTGGTCAGGGGTTCAGGCCCAGCGGAGCTGCAGTCTCTGTCACGGCTGTGTGGAAGGCTGGTCTGATTGAGCTGTTACCCCAGCACAGCCTCCGAGTCCCGGTGCTGGTCAGCTGTGGGAGGGGGGCTGGGCCATGGTGTGCTTGCCAGTGGTGCCGCGTGGGCTGCCCAGGGATGCTGTGTGGACCAGTGCTGTACTCTGGAGCCGAAGGCCAGTTTATTTGGGAAGCGACGGGGTCCCGGAGACATGGAGGAGCCAAGCTGTGAGACCTGTTAACACCCTGGGGGTGGGTGGGGCCCAGGGACCCTGAAGGGGCACAGACCTCTCACGGAAAGGAAGGGAGCAATTGTTCTGTCAGGAGAGCCTGCAGGGACTGCCAGCTGTCTGCGGGTCACAGGACAGGAAATGGCTATGTTAAGGTGTGCACAGGACCACCCCACCTAGGCTGCAGCCCATGAGACATGGTGTCCGGTGTCTGTGGGCATAGCACACTGCAAATGCGAGAGAGTGTGGAGCATGGCCTGAGTCACCTGCAGCCAGTGACAAGTGCTGCAGGAGAGAAGGGCAGCAGGTTTGCTGGACACTCGTGCGGGGGCCTCAGGAGGACGCTGGCCCTGCCTGGATGCTGTGCCTCCCCACAGGACTTCGAATTGTTGCCCTGAGAAGAGATTTTGGCCTCAGCCTCGGACAGCCTCGCAGACACAGGATGTAGAGCAGGGGCAGTGTGGCTCACTGGTTATGGCAGTGCCTCACCTTCCTGCCCAGGGTCCAATCCCAACTGTTCCATCTGAAGTGTGTATGTAGGACATCTGCTTCCAGGTAGATGAATGAATACGTTCCTGCTCAGCACAGTGGAGAGCCCTGGATATGAGATGTACACTAGACACAGACTCTGGAAGCTAGGGAGAGGGAGGCGGCTGTGCAGGGATGAGACTGTGGGTTCCCCAGGAAACTCCAGTCCTCCAGCTGGCGAGGCCCCAGAAGGAAGGTACTTGCTCTTCCCAGGCCCGAAGGAGGACAGGGCAGCTCTGTAGCCCAGGCCCCACTCCAGGCTGTGGCCCCTCTGCGTCCTGTTAGAATGGGCTGCTCTGCAGGAAGTGAGCGGTGGTCAGCAGAGAAGCTCTCCTTGCTTTTGGTGCATCTTGCCCTTCACCACCTGTGGGATCGGCCACAGGGCCGGATGCCCCCAGGGAAGGGGACCCTTCTCTGAACGGGGCCACCTCTGGAGTATCCAGCTGAGGATGTCTCGGAGCTGGGTGGTGACTGTGTGCCTCACAACACCCGCGAAAGGAGCGAGTGTCCCGGCCTGGAGAAAGGTCTGCTGCACACCAGTCCTGTGTTCCAAGGTGGTGGGGGGCGCTGTTCTGTACAGCATTTGGGAGCTGGGCTGGGGTCCAGGCGCCACGAGGTCTCTGTGTGGACCGGTCTCTCTGTGCTCACCTCAGGGTATCAGTGTTCCCAGGTGATGGTGTGCTACAGCTTTGCATGGTGATCCTGTGGGGAAAACAATAAAGAGTATAGAATTTCTCTGTTTCACTTCTTAAAGCTGCATTTTATTTATCTCCAAGTAAAAAAGTTTAACAATGTGTACCCTCAGGGAAGCAATGCATTTTCAGCCTTAGCTTGCCCACCTGTGAAATGGGACAGCAATGTAAAAGGCTTCCCAGGTGTAAAACGGAAGTCCACATGTCATGGCCAGTGATGGAACTGGACAAGATGGTGGTGGACACCTGACTGGAGCAACTGTTGTTCCTGCGAGTGCTGACTCCTGCTCACACCTCAGGGCTACCAAGCTCAGGGTCTTTCACTCTGCTTCTACAGCCGGGCGGCAGAGACTTTGGGATGATTAGCAGGGAAGCTGTCAGGGCTGAGCTGGTACCGGGGAGAGCAGGCACAGGCACAGGACCCAAATCTGGCCGTCTTCCCCGCCAGCTCTCGGCAGAACTGCTAGTCACACGGATGCTGGCTCCTCCCAGGTGGGGCTGCTCCTGCTGCTTCCCTTTTCTTTCTGGATGGCCTGGGGTGCTGGGGTCAATTCCACCCAAGACAGGGTGGCCTGGGGCCTGCTGGGCCTGGAGCCTGCAATGCAGCAGGACAAGGTGCCCAGGCCAGCAGGTGCCAGATGCTGCCCAGAGTGCGGAGCAGGGAGCCAGAGCCTCCTTCCTCTCCGGATCCCGGCTGCTCCGAGCCCTGGAGACAGACGAACCTCCTCTCCCTGCCCCCACCAGCGCGTGGCTCACAGTCAGAGCACAGCAGGTGCCCGGTGCCGCCCTCCATTCTCCATCCTGGTGGCTGGCGGGGTTGAGCCCTTGCCTTGGGGTGCTCAGAGCTGGGGCCCAGAGATGTGGGTTGTTCTGTGCGGGGAAGTGTCTTTTCAGCCCCCGCTGTGTGGCCCGGCAGGGGGACCTGGGAACCAGGACAACAGCAGGAACAGCAGTTGAGGCAGACACTCAGCAACTTTGGGCCCTGGTCATGGGCGGAGCAAATTATACTGCCCCTCTGCGTGTACGCATGGCAAGGACCTAGGAGCACTCCACACAGGCCCCTCCATCCGAGCTGCTCTCAGGACAAGCGCCTTGGTCCCGTGATAGCCCTGCTTTGTGCAGGGGCAGAGTGCACAGTGGGCCTGGGTCTGTGGAGGTTTTGTTCCTCTTGTCCCCTGCAGGGAGGAGACAGCTGTCCTTGGCCTCACGGAGTTGGCGGCAGGGCAGGGTGGTGTGCGTTCAGGCACTAGGGCGATAACGCTGCCCCCACGAGTCAGGCGTGCACTGTGTACTTTATCTTATTTATCTATTATTATTTTTGCCAGCGTCATATTTATTTATTGTACAAGCCTTAATCAATCTAATTATAAACAGATGAACAGCAGACCAACAGGCCAAAAAACATATAGAACACATAAAACAATTACACTAAACCAAGGTATGCTTTTAGATACACTGGCCATGCTGGATTACAATTCCTTTTTCCTATTGGCTTTTATTTTGCACTTTATTTGTATTTAGCTTTCCTGTATAAGGGAAACCGTGTTCTTGGTCCACTCCCCAAGCTGGGTGGTCTCCAGGTGCCACCCTCTTCCTCCAGGCGGCTCAGGTTGGTCCCTTATGCCAGGCCGGCTCCCCACCGCGCACAAACACTGCCTCTTCTCCACCCGCAGGTCTGGCTCTCTTGCTCCCCTGGCGTCTGGGCTCACCCGGGTCACGGCTCCGTCCGAGGGCTGCCTTGGTCCTCAGCAGCAAGTAGACAGGAAAACGAATCAAGGACTTTTCCTGCCGCACTTGGGTGCTGCCCACGCCATGGTGGGGCAGATCCCCAGGAGGGTGGAGCAAAGGAACCAAGTGCCTCTAGCTCATGTGGTGCTGGGCCAGCTCTGGACTCTTTGCACTTCATGGGGAGCTGACGTGATGGGCTGCTCTGTGACAGTGCCCAAGAGGATGGGGATGTCCCCAAGCACATGCAGTGGTTTGGTCCAGCCTTCCAGGGTCCATGCACCACCTGTGATGCTCTTGTTTTTGCCCCGGAAACAATGGTGTTGTTGCCACTGATGATGAGGAGTGGCAGCTCTGCATGGGGCATGGTGTGGGGGCCTGGTAGACCCCCATAGTCCTTTGTAGCCAGTGTCCGGGGGCCCCTTTTGGGGTGAAGCGCTGGAGTCGGGGCCTGGCTTTCCTGGTGACCTCCTGTGGTGATAGGAAGTGGGTCTGGGAGGCGGGTGGTGTGATGTCTCCTCCTGGGCAGCGTCGGATGGTTACTGACCCTCGCCATTGGCCAGCCTCTGCACTGCCCTGCCGACCTGGCATAGGTGTCTGTCTGTTATGTTTCTGTCCCTGAGGCTCCAGCACTGACCAAGAACCATGGGCAAGGACCAGACACTGGAGCGGAGCCATCTCAGACCCAGGGCCATCTCCAGGCCTGTGCCCTGCTCACACTCAGGCAGGGAAGATGAGGTGCAGGGTGCTGGTGTGCAGGGGATAGAAGCCTGGGCCATCCTGTGTCCCTCCTCGGACAGGGATCGGTGGAGGTGCAGGACAAAGGCACAGGGGCCATGGGCCAGCAGGCCTCTGTCCCTGTGCCAGGGTGTCCCCTGCGTGGGGATGCTTGCTCCCTGGGTGCTGGGTCGCAGTGCTGAGCTCCGCTGTGCTGAGTGCAGCTCCCAGGGCAGCGTGGGGTGAGAGTGCTCTGCACCCGGGCTTGAGTCCTGCTGGGCCTTGCATGAGGCCGCAGAGCCCCCATGTCCAGGGTCAGTCACCGCAGGACAGGCTGTCTCTGCACCACTGAATTGAGGGCGCGGTGGACAGACATCCAGGGGTCAGTATGTCCTTCCTGGAGCCCCCAGCCACATCCTGAAGGGACGCTTTCTGCCAGAACTGTGCCCAGGCAGATGTGATCCTGCAGCCATAAAGTGGGAGCAGGGAAGAATTTACAGCCAGGCTGTAAAGTAATAACACAGAGAGGCCATTTCATGGGTTCAGGCAGAGGTGAGCCGAGGTTCAGAAGTTCAGATCTGCAGCCCCTCCCGGGCAAGCCGCTGGGCCCCGGTGGATGCTGGGCCAGGTGCTCTGTTCGGCCGTTTCCTCACTGCCACCTGGGGAGGATGGCCCCTCGGCCCCTTGTGGGCACAGGCGGGTGCCCAAGAGTGGTTAAAGAAGCAACTGAGCTCTCCTGTGGGGGGACCAGAGCCTGACTGACTCCTGGCGTTCCTCTGGCTATAGCCGTGTGGCACTGGGCGAGGCTCCCCTTCTCTGGGCTTCTTCCTGTCTGTTCCAGGAGGATAGCACTTCCTGTCCTGAGCTCTGTGCTGGGTCCGGTCTTCTGTCCCTCCTCCTCTCTCTGTGGTCCTGGGCTCAGAGATGGGACCTTGGGTCATCCTAGCATCAGGGGTCAAAAAGTGGCTTTGACCACAGGAGCTCAGAGAGCAGGCTTCCAGGTCCAGTGCGGAGCGTTCTAGATCAGTGGCCCCAGGCCAGCTGCCTACGCTGAACTCCTCAGCCGGCGGATTTTGGTGCTGCCCTGGGTGCTGTACCTGCTGAGGGCACCTGACCAGGCCTGAATGTCAGGCATTTTCCCAGAGTCTCCCCGTGTCAGCTCAGTCTGGAGGAGGCACCGGTCATGCCTCCCAGCTGTGGCTCACAGGACAGAACTGAGTTTGGTGGGGTCAGACGTGTGGCCAGTCCTGGGCACTGTGTGTCAGTGCCCGCCCGCCTGGCTCCAAGCCCAGGGGTCCCTGTTTTGTGTTTCTGGCCAGCTGGGCATGGCTGCTGGCTTGGGACTGCAGAGGCAGCAAGAGGTGGTGGGTGGGACGGGGAGGGAGGATGCTGTGCAGGGCTGTGGAGCCCGTGGAGCTGAGGCGTCGGTAGCCCCCAGGGCCTCTGGTGTCTCCTCTTATGTAAGCCCAGGCTAAGGACAAGGGCAAAGGCACCATGCAGCGAGAGCTGCAGCTGCTGGGTGGGTCAGGTACACGGTGAGCCCCGCGTGGCGGTGCTGGAGTCCTCTTCTGGGCCCTGATTTCTTCTTCCCTGGGACCACAGAAATAGCCTGTTACTGGCACAAAGGTCGGGATGGACCCAAGGTTGTGGCAAGGACAGGAGGCCTCTGTGGACACCTGGCCAAGCTGGGAGCTGGGTGGATGAGGATTGTGGGGGCTGGGCTTGGGAGGGTGGGGGAGCAGATGGCCGGCTCGAGCCCACCGGCCTGGGTGCCTCTGTCCCTCCGCCACCTGAAGGCATGTGATTGGGCAGTGCTTGTCAGTGTGCCCCTCCGTCCACAGAGACCAATTGTCTCGTAGCAGGTGGCCTGGCCCCTGGGAAGTGCAGGAGGTGGGGTGTCCTCACTGTGAGCACTCCGAAGGCAGAGCGGGCAGTAGGGGTCACACATCAGGCCCTAGGCCTCTGGGAGGATGGCAGGGGAGTCCCTCGCCACTGCCTTGCTAAGTTGTCACCTTGTCCCAGCCTTGGCTCTTCCTCCTGGAAGCTCTAGGGGCTGTGATTAATCTCACAGGAAGGTTCTTAGCCCAGCAGGCACTTAGGGTGCTCTGCCAACATCGCAGACATTGTTACCCTGAGCAGCAGTGAATGTGGGGTGGAACCCACTTGTCCGGGCAGGTAACGAGTGTCTCGTGGTAGGGGGCAGTCAAACAAGGGTGAAAGACACTGCTGGGGGTGGACTGACTCACACCAAGTGGATCTCAAGTACACACATCTTTGCAGAGGTTGCCTTTTTTGTCCCCCTGGAGAAGTCGGCCCTGAGGGCGTTCCTGGCTGTGGGGAAACTGTGGATGTGTGCCCCCAGGGAAGATGATCTAGAACACAGTGACTGGGATTCTCTGGATGCCATATCTGCCATCCGAGAAAGTCACCTTGGATCCAGGAAGCCCAGGCTCTATGAAGTCCTGCCAAGGCAGCATGCCTGAGGAGCAGCTGGGTTCCCCAGCAGAACATCTGCCCGGACGTGGCAGCACTATGGCGCTCTCAGAGACTTCCGGGTGTCCCCGCACACCCTACCTCCTGGGACGGATCACCAAGGTGGACGGTCCAAGTGACACCCAGACCCAAGCCCTCAAAGCAGGGAGGGGCTGTGAGCTCCTCTCCAGCCTGCATGCATGGGGCAGAACCAGACGGAGGGCCTGCTGGGATTGTGGCCCTGGTCCTGTACCCCGAACCCCAGGATGTGCCAGCCCCCTGCCATGTGCTCAGCACAGGGCTCTTCAGGAGCCACAGGGCCACCGGGGCTTGGCTGCCAGTAAGGTGCATAGCAGGTGCTCACTGGGGTGGCCTAAGGGACTAACGCTCGTCCCCAGGGTCACCTGGAAGTTGAAATCGGACTTTGCTTTAGGGACAGACACGCAGCTTCATGATCACACACTGGATAAAGAAACAACTTTGTCCTTGGCTTGATTGCATCATGGGACAAATGCAAGGAGGGATGGGGATGGGGAGTTGACTCTGGGATTCCCCCAGGCTGGCTGCCCCTGCCTTCCCCCCAAGTGGCCCAGGCAGCCAGCCTCCATCTGCGAATCTCTCTCCCTTTGCCACTCTTTACCCTCTGAAGCCCTCTCTGGACCCTGGAAGCCACAGCTGGCCTCACTCCCTTTCCCAGCCTCTGCCCCAGCTGTGCCACCCTTGATCCTGGGTGAGTCTAACCCCCTATGACCATGAGGTCTTGTTCCTGAGAGGGTGGCAGTCTTACATGACACTCCTGTCTGAGATAACTTGGTAGGGGTGCAGGGAATCTCTGTTTTTCTGGCAGTTACATAGAATATACAACTATTTAAAACCAAAAATTATGTTAAAAACCATCATGTCTTCTGATTGTCTTTACATGACTGGAATTAGAGGGAGTGTTTGAGGGAGCTTTGGGGGCTGAATTTGAGAGGTCTTGGGGGGCTCCAGGCCTTTTTGCCCAGATGTCGTGCAGCTAAAGGTCAAAGCCCTTGTGACCCTGCCCTGGGCCCTGAGTGAAGAGGTTTCCCACTGGAACTGAGGGTTTGTACCAGTGCTGTGTAAGGTGACGCTTATACAGTGGGATTCTTCAAGGATCCTAGATCTGGCTTGTCCCTGAAACCTCTTGGGAGAGGCAGGGCCAGTATGTCACAGGCTTGCATAGCTTTGAGCCAGAGGGACACAGGACAGGCCAGGTCTGCCCAGTGGGCTGAGCCTGGCCCTGGCCGCTGGGCATCCCTGTTGCTTGGCACCAAGATGGAGGTCCGGAAACCATGCCCCTCAGGAAGGCTTCTTTGCAGAGGAATCAGAGCCGGGCTGGAAATGAGATTTTGTTGGTGGCCCCTCCCTGAAGTCTTTTGCTGGACTTTTCTGTGGTCTTCAAGCCCTCGAGAGAGGTACATTCACTCTTCCCTTCCCCATTCTGCAAATGGGGTTGTTGGGTACCCCTGTTCAGGTGGATCAGAATCCAGACTTCCCCGCCCCACCCAGGAGCAGCTTCTTCAGCTGGAGGACACACCGGGAAAGGTGGCAAGGGGAGCGAAATAGCTTCAAGGTTGTCCCAAGTGTGACCTGCAACCCTTGTTGGGGATCTGGCCAGGCAACTCAGGACTGGCCATTGCACATGGAGGGGTGGTCTTTAGCTCAGCCTGAGGCTGAGCCGTGGGCTCCATGCTCTGCAAAAGGCACGGTCCTATCAGCAGGGGTGGTGTGTGAGAGGACATGGTCCCATCCAGGGAGGGCATTATGTGTTGGGCTCTTGGAGCTGCACTCTTGGCCTTGGCTCTGGGCAGTCTGTGCCTTTCCTGGACCTGGGCCTCAGAGGCCCCGAGAGGACCACAGATAGGGCGCTGTCCTGGCTCTTCGAGGTTCGTGGTCAAGTAGGCTGATGGGGATGGGTATTCCTGTGGGCGGTGTGGCCGTGAGCCTGGGGCTCCCTCTCCACACAGGGCCCTTGTGGGGGCGGTGGGGCAGGATGGGGTGCGGGGCTTGCATACTCCAGATGTGGAAGGGTTCTGTGGTCTCCCTTGCGGTGCTCTGGAGGCCTCACATTTCTGAGCCATGGTGTTCTGGCAGTTGGGTGAAACCCTGAGCCTTTTCTCGCATGGTATTTCTAAACCGATGAAATCAACACTGAGGGTTGTAAGAGGATCAGTGAGGTCCAACTGTCATGCATTAGTGATGCCAGAGTCGTGTGCTTTGGTGTGCATAGCCAGCTTGCCCTGAGCCATCACTGCAAGGCAGAGGGGACGCTGGCACAGCCACAGGCTCTCCACGTTCCTGTGACTGTCATCTGCATCCACAATGGGGCATACGCCGTGTCACAGAGGCAGGACTCTCCGCGGCTTCCCTCCTTGGAGGTGCACGTCATGGTGTATTGATGGCTCCCTGCTAAAACCCATGAGGACAGGTGTGTGCTCCAGGTAGTGGGGTGGGGGGACAGAGGGTATGGGGGACACTTTACTCACATCTCCTGGCACATATCCATGCCTGCACAGGGCCCACTGTAAGTTGGCACCCACAGAACATTAGCAGTGTCTGTGACTGTCCCTCGGTTTCTCACCAATGCCCTGGGGACACTCACAGCATCCCCCTCAGGAGATGCCCTCGGGAAGACCCAGTGGGGACTGCTTATGAGGTGTCAGCATGACCCACAGTGCCACACGCATGCTCTCCGGCACGTGGCACATCTGTTGAGGGAGAAGAACTCCAAATGAGCTCATTGAAAACAAAAGTTGAAAACAAAATTAAGAAAATAATACCATTAATAATAGCCTCAAGAAAAAATAAATGTGAAGACATTAGCCTAACCAAGGAAGTGAAAGACCTCTACAATGGAAGCCACAGTGTTCTGAAAAGGAGATGGAGGACACATTAGAAACGGAAAGAGCCTTTCCTTGCTGACGTCTGCTGCCTTCCGCTTACCATGAGCTAGTTCTCCTCTGTGCTGCCCCTCTGCCAAGCCACCCTGCCTCGGAAGCAGCTGACTATGGAGTGAAACTTTTACAGACTGTGAGCTAAATAAACCTTCCCCTTTAAAAAAAATGGAAAGTTCTCTCCTGTTCTTGTGTACATGGAACCAATGCTGTCAAAATGGCCATACTTCCAAAACTGAAACACAGACTTAACACAATCCCAATCAAGATACCAGTGGCATTCCTCACAGATCAAGAAAAAATAATTATAAAATTCATGTGGAACCGGAAGAGAACCAGAATAGCAAAAGCAACCCTGGGCAACAAGAGCAAAGAAGGAGGAGGCCTAATCCTGGATTTCAAGTTATATTACAAATCTTCATTAATTAAAACAGCACAGTACTGACACAAAACAGACATGAGGATCAGTGGAGCAGACTAGCCAGAAAAAAGCCCAGGCACACTCAACTATTCAGTCTTTGGCAAAGGGGCAGGAGACACACCCTGGAGGAAAGACAGCCCCTTTAACAAGTGGTGCTGGGAAAATTGGATATCCATGTAGAAGATTGAGATTAGACCCATGTATCTCACTGTGGACTAAACTAAAATCAAAGTGGGTCAAAGATCTAAATGTGAAAACCCAAACACCTAGTGTGATGGAAGATAAAATAGGTTCAGCTCCTGCACAGGCAAAGCCTTTCTGAACAGAACTTCAGTGGCATGAGAAATAATACTGAGAATCAACTAATGGCATTATATCAAATTAATCAGCTTCTGCACAGAAAAGGAGACAGAGTGAAGAGACAGTCTGCAGAATGAGAAAAATATCTTGCTAGCTATTTATCAGAAGACTAACATCTAGAATATGTAAAGAACTAAAAAATTAGATCCCCCAAAATAAAATCCTCAAGAAAAATGAACAAGTGAAATGAACAGACATGTCTCAGAAGAAGCACCGATGGACAATAAATACATGAAAAAATGTTCAATATCACTGGCTATTAGAGAAATGCAAATTAAAACTATTATGAGAGACTATCTTACCCCAGAAAGAGTACATGATCAAGAAATCAAATAACAGCAAATACTGGCAAGGCTGTGGGAAAAGGAACCCTTCTACACTGTTGGTGGGAGTTTAAACTAGTGTGACCACTGTGGAAATCAGTGTGGAGAGTCCTCTAAAAACTAAAACTAGAAATTCCGTTTGGGGCTGGGGATATAGCTCAGTGGAATAAGCGCTTGCCTAGCAAGCGCAGGGTCCTGAGTTCGATCCCCAGTACCGCAAAAAAAAAAAAAAAAAAAAAAAGAAATTCCGTTTGATCCAGGTCCTCTCCTTCTAGGTATCTTCCCCCTAAAGCTAAAGATATTGTTTGCCATGGCACCTGCATGCGCATATCTACAGCACAATTTGTAACAGCTCAATCTTGGAAGCAGCCTACATGTCCATCAACAGATGAATGGATGAAGAAAATGTGGCACTTATACGAACACAGTCCTACTGTGCTGTGAAGGACAACCTTGAGCCATTAATAGGTAAATGGACACAATTTGAGAATACAATGTTCAGTGAAATAAATCGGATACACAAGCTTAAATGTCACGGTTCCTCCTGTATGAGAAACTTTCTCTCTGTCTCTGTCTCTGTCTCTGTCTCTGTCTCTCTGTCTGCCTCTCTGTCTGTCTGCCTGTCTCTCTGTCTCTGTTTCTCTCTCTGTCTTTTTTCTCTCCTTCTCTCTGTCGGAGATAAATAGGGAGCAGGCAGATCCTTTTAAAATGAATAGACAAACCAGAAATGGAGGGAGAATGAGGGAGGGAAAAGGGGGTGGGCTAAAAACCCCGAAGTAGGGGGTAACGACAGAGCTTTGCCAGTGTGCGGGGGATGGGGGTAGCAGGGAGTAGGTAGAGAAGGGCGGGGAGAGTAAATGCGGGTTCCAACATTCTGTGAACATGCACCAACACCCCACGACATATGCAGTCGTTACGCACTGGGCACAAGTACTAATAAATAAAAGGGAGCCTCACCCAGTGATCGCACCTGGCCAGGAGCTGGGAGCCACTGCGGACCCTGGTGGCTGTTCCTCCCTTAGGCCTGAGTTAGGCTTAGGTCTGAGCCGGGTCCCTGGCCGCGGCTCCTCCTGTTGCTGGTCCCAGCTCCAGGGCCTGGACCCCAAGGACCTGGCCTGGCCACCTACTGCCCCATCCCCGTGCCCACTGGCCCTGTGTCCTCCATGTGCTCAGGCCTCCTGGCTGTGCTTCCTGTCTGTGTCCCTCCCTCCCTCTGGAACAGGGCCCAAGGGTCAGGGACCTTCTCTTGCTCATGGCGCTCACTGGTTTTCTGCTTCCAGACAGGGCTCTGTGCAGTGCAGAGCCCTGTGGTTCACAGTGTCCTGAACCCTCCTCCCCCTAGGGCCGGCTCCCTCACCCCGTGCTTTGCCCTCGGCAGGGCGCTCATCACCCCAGGCTGCCCATCATGCCAGGCTGCCCTGCCTTTGGGGCTGACCTTGAAGGAACAAAGTGTCTTCCTCAGGGATTAGCTCTGCCGGGCTGGCGTCCACAGAAGCTGCTCTGTATGGTCCTGAAGGTGGGTGCCTGCTCCTCTTCAGCTGTTCACCCCATTTTTGAGCTGCCCTTCCTTTCTGCCATCTCAGGAAGATAGGAAAAGGGGCCACCTCTCTTTCAAAGGTTCCCCCATGTGACTGGCTGCCCTCCGCCAGGGATAGTCCCTGCCACAAGGGCTGTGCGGCACAGGAGCAGAGACCCTCCCACCCTAGCCTCCACCCCAGGTGGGGTGACAAGGAGCCCATTAGACTCACACCTGAGCCCCAGATTTCTGTGGGTGGATCCGGGGTGTGGGGAGCTCAGGGGTCTCTGTGAGAGTCTAGCTTCTGTCCTGCAGACCTTGGGGGTCCAGGGCTGCGGACAATGAGGAGGCTCTGCTCCCTACTCAGCCTCATCCGCTGAGTCTCCAGCCGGGGTGCCCAGCAGTACCTCCTGCCCACGTCTCTCCATGTCCCTGACCATGGGCGCGGATTTTCTGTCCTGTTCTTGCTGATGCTGGGTAGCAGCTCTGTGGGGCAGGGCTCGCCTGCCTGCCTCATCCCCACAGGGTCAGCACGCCTGCTGTGCGGGGCGGGGTGTGGGGCTGGATGCCTCCAGGTTGGCAGCCATCGCTTCCTGTCTTCCTGGTCTACACCCCTCCCCGCCCTTTTATGACCTCTTCAAATAACATCCCAGGATTCAGGTGATAAGGACCAGGGGAATCTGTTGCGGCTCTAATTGCCACCAAATGATTTTATAACCTCCAGGCGATGCGAGGGCTGTAACTTTCCTGCAGCAGCCTGCCCAGGTCACACAGCGGTCAAGGGGTCAGGGCGAGGGGAGAAGCCTCTTCTCCAAGCCTGGTCCCTGCCTGCCCATCACCCTGGCAATGCCTCCTGGCAACTCTGGCCTGGCTGTCCCTCTGTCCCTTATGGGGTCCCGGAGCCCAGTCCTGTTGGTTGGTGCCAACTGTGCTCATGTTGCCAGCAGTGGGCCGCGAGGGCCAGGCAGAGGACCTCATTGCAGGGTGGGACTTGGTAATTCAGCTGTGTGCACTGAGCGTACTGTAGCCAGATGCAGGACAGGGTGGGTAGCTGTACACACACATGGTGTGCACACAGACACGCTGTGCAGTAGTATGTGTCCTGAGTTATGCGTAAAGTTCACACATAAATCTGAATTATGTAGCAGGTGCAGTGGTGCACACTGATGACCCCGGCACTCTGGGAGGCTGAGGCAGGAGGAGTGTAAGCTGGAGCCCAGTCAGAGCAGTTCAGTGGGCTGGTGAGACCCTACCTCAGAATGAGAAATAAGCAAAAGGACTGTAGCTATGGCTCTGTGTGAAGCCCTGGGTTCAACCCCATGGGTAGTTAAAACTCAGCCTCAGGTGAACCTGAGTCCGAGTCAGTGTCTTCTGTGCGGTCTCGGCTGTGTTCCTGGCCTTGTGCTGCCCGCATCATAGGGTGGATGTGTGAAGCACAGCGTCAGGTGGGCAGCAGGACCTCAGGCTGCAGGGCCTCTCTCATCCTGGGGAGGTACACGGTCTGGGGGTGAAAAGAAGAATCACCCTGAAAGGTAACATGGACCTGGTCTATTAAGATGGCCCAGGGTGCCCCACATCCAAGTCCTGTGCTGCTCCAGCGCCCTGCTTCCTCAGGTCAGGCAGGGAGAACAGCACACTGGGCATGGGGAAGGACAAAAGGTGGGAGAGGACGTAGTACCCAGGGGCCTGTCATGGTTGATACATTGTGTCAACATGGGGAGTTTAGAGGTTTCACTGAGTGACTCAGCAGAAAGCCAGGGTGCTTACTTTGTGTACATCCTGAGCCTGTGGAAGAGGGACACATGGAGGTTATGTGAGTGCTACCTGCCCCCTGGGTGGGGGGAGCCTGTTTACAATGTAAGGGAGAAAAAGAGGCTGCTGGCCTGCCGCTCCTCCCTCTTGTTCTTGTGGTTTTTCCTGTGTTCTGCTCCCTTGAGCGTTTGCCCTCTGCCGTGTGCCTCTCTGCTTTTGAGCCAGCCAAGTATGGACTGAAACCTCCACAGACTGTGCGCTAAATAAACCTTTCCTTCCTTCATTTTGGGTGTTGGGTATTTTGTCTCAGCAACAAAAGTAACCAAGGCAGCTCCCTTCAGTGGGCAGCATAGTTTGTGCGAAGGAGGGTGGAGCAGGAGAGCCTCAGAAGCTCTGCCATTCACTCCCTGGCTGGCGGGGGACCCCAGCCACCCAGCTTCCCAAGTCTCCACTCCACCCCAGCGCTTGAGCTGAATCCCCCGGCTCCCAGCCCCTGGTCCTTCCTGGGACCACAGGGCCTGGCTACACACCCTCTGCCACTCACTCCCTGGCTGGCGGGGGACCCCAGCCACCCGGCTTCCGCTGGCCCAGTCTCCACTCCACCCCAGCGCTTGAGCTGCATCCCCCGGCTCCCAGCCCCTGGTCCTTCCTGGGACCTCAGGGCCTGGCTACACACCCTCTGCTCCCAGCTTCTGCTCTGCTCTTCTTCCTGGCCTGCCTGCCTCCTTACTTCCTTTTTTTTTTTTTTCTTTTTTCGAATAAATGATTTCTGGAGTACGTTTTTCTTATGGCTGCTGGCAGGGTTTGCAACCAGCAACCTTCCTCTGTCCTGCGCTCACTCGCTCCCTCCCCGGCCTGCTGTGTGACACGTGACTGCGGATCGCAGCGGTCTCCCTGAGCCTGGCCCTGTCCTCACTGTCCTTTCCATGGTGACCTGGGTGCGGCGGGAGGCTGGTGTGGCCGGGAGGAGAGGGTGAGGAGCAGCTCATAGGAATGGGTGGACCTGGTCTTCGCTCCCTAGGACACAGCAGTGGTGGCTGCCTTGTTCCACCAGGCCTGGGGCTCGGCCTTCCTGGGAGCCACTGAGTCTGTGGAAAGAGATCAGTGGAGGTGCCACCTTGGAGGCTGAGGTGGGGGTGCCCCAAGCCCCTTTGCTTGGAATCAGGCTGGGAAGCTGGTCACTAGCTCTGACACATCGTGGGGTGAAACTGCAGGCTTCGTCTCCCCTGGGCCCCTCCTTAGCAGCTCTCTTGGCTCCTTGCCTCTCCGCCGTGAGGACTCTGCCTCACAGAACCCCAAATCGAGGAGCTGCAGACTGAGGACAAGAACCAAAGGGACTCGTGGCAAATGCTGTCCTCCCTCAGGGTCGTGTCACAGTGACTGCACGTGGTCACTGCACAGTGGGGGTGTTAGGATCTGGACACAGAGAGGGGCACAGAAGGGGCTGACAGGCTGCTGGAGCCCAGTCTGGAGCCGGACTCTACTTCCCTCCAGAGTGTGGGGGAGGGGAGGTGCCCAAGACTATCTCTGCCAGGGCCTGGGAGAGGAGTTGTGGGGCGGTGTGGGAGGAGCAGAGGGGCAGGGTGCATGGGCCTGAGAGGGTGTCGGTGTGGCTGAGTGAAGGCTGTAGGGCGGAGGATGTGCTGCTTCCTCCCTTGAGTGCAGGTCCACCTGGCACTGTCCGTCCTGCTCACTCACACATGCCTGCCATTCCCTCCACCGCAGGGCTCCCTTCAAGTGCCCCTGGTTTGTACCGTGTCACGTGCACCGGGGCCTCCTGCTGGCTCCTGCAGCGGCGCCCCCCACTCCTGGAGTGTTGCCACCTTTCAATTAAATGGCTCCCCCCCTTTGTTCAGAGAAGAAGAGTTTGTATATTCGGTAGCTGTGGAAGTAACTGCTGTCGTGCTCTTGTGTACATCACCTAGGGGTTTTCTGTGCACAACTGAAGGCACAGAAGTGTATGCACACGGCTCACAGATGTGAAGTGCCCACTGTGAGCCAAACCCAAGAACATGGCAGTGCACATATCTGACATGGGCGCTGAGATAGCTTTCCTTCCAGTGCTGGAGACAGACGTCAGTGCTGGAGGAATCAGGGAGGAGCTGGGCAGAGATGGGGTGCATGTGGCAGTTCTGGGGTGGGGGCGGGCATCTGCGTGCAGACAGAGGGGAGAGGAGGAGAGAGAGGCCAGGGACCTCAGGCTGAAGGAGTGCAAAGCAAGTGCCAAGGCCTCGGGCAGTGCCTGCAGGGGTCTAGGAGGTGTGTGGTGGGGGACACAGACTCCTCACCAGTTGTGGGGGGTCTGGACTGTAGCCCACTGAGAAAGAAAGGAACGGAAGCTGGTGAGAATCCTCATTCGAATCTCTGGCTGATGAGAGAGGTCCAGGTCCAGGTGAAAGCTAGGACAGTGTTGGAGACATGCCTGTAGACATCAGGGAACCCGTGCTGGCTGGTGTTGTGGGCGGGTGGAGGGCTGGATTTGCTGTGAGGGTGGGAGAGTATGATTGTGTGTGGCCTTCATGTGGGGAGGAGGGAGGCCGTAGGACAGAAAGGCCTGGGTGCCCGAGTCGGGCCGGTATGTCAGCGACTGTGGGGAGCGAGGTTTCCACTTGGCTATCATGCAGGGGCTGACCCTTTCTCCCCTGGGCCTGAGCTGCCTCGGGACTTGCTTTGATCATAGTACACAGCAGAAGTGGGGTGTGACTCAGAGCGAGTCCTGGGGCCTGGGGTCTGGTGGCCCCATCATCCATCATCAGGCCAACAGCCGTCAGAGCCTGACCTGCAAGCCAGGGCGTCCCAGGTCCCTCAGTGGCCAGCAGCTTCCTGGCTGGCACAGACTGGGACAAGCCAGCCAGGGTTGTGAGGATGGACTCTGCTGCTCTGGGTTTTCAGCAGCGATGGTTTGGGGTGTGTTGTTAGGCAGCAGAGGCTGCTCAGCATGTGAGGAGGGTCCTGTCTCTTTCCTACCAGAGTGAGATGGGCACTGTGGTGCAAGCCCATTCCCATACAGGTGCACTGGTGCTGCTCTCCCCAGGGCAGATGTAGTAGCCCATGTTCTGAGCGGCCGGGTGAGCTTTGCAGGAGGCTGTTCCTGTGGTGGCTGTGTGTCTCACTACACCTCCTCCATGCTCATTCTGGTGCACAGGATTCACATGCAGCCTCTGGTTGCCTTGTTCTGTGGACACACGCCGAGACATGCATCCCCAGGAGGTTTGTGGCCCAAACAGCAGAGTGTGCACTTGCCCTGGGAGCTGCCTGCAGCAGCCTATGTAGCTGTTGTGGGGCCATTGTTGGGCACGTGGCTGCCACATGGGCTTTGGTGCTAGACAAGGGGCCCTCGTGCCACCAGACTCGCTGGTCAGAGAGCTTTGCGTGGAGAGCAGTTAGAACCAACTTGCCTCTCAGGCCACTGAGGAGGCCATGCTTGCTTGGGCGGGGCGGCTGACTCACCAAACCCCAGCCTGCGCTTGCCCATTGGGAGGTCACAGGAGCCCTCACTGCTATTGTGTGTGCATTTTTAACTATGCATGAGGTTGAGAATATTGTCTGCGCTTAGTATCTATTTGTGTTTTCCCTTTGAGTCTCTGTCTTGGCCTTTTGCCCACTTTCTATTGCTTGGTTTGCTTTTTAAAAAATAGAATCCTGAAAGGTCAGTGGATACGAAGGAAATGTTACTGTATTACTAAGCACTTCGCAGATGTGCACTTTTAAACTTGAGTTTTTGAGGAGCTTGAAAAGCAATAAATACTAGTTTCTTCCATTCATGACATGGGTCCATAAGTATAAAATAAAACCTTCACATGTGTCCCCTGACAGAGTCCTCACAGCTGGCTGCAGAGACAGGCCTTGTCCCCATTTAATGTATAAGGAAGGTGAGTCAAGGAGACAAAAGTCACTTTATAGTGGGAAAATCTGGACGATGCTGAAATGGGCATATAAACATGAATGACAGTGGATGTGGTGCCCGAGCCTGTGATCCCAGCTGCCTGGTGGCTGAGCAGGAGGACTCGGAAGGGAAGGTTAGCCTGGGCGTAGGGAGAGCTTGTCTACAAATAAGGAATAACAAGGGCTGGAGGGGTAAGATGCCCCATTCAACCTCCAGTATTATAAAAGAAAGGGGAGCCCGCCTAGCATACTCTTCTAGGGTGCCTCTTTTATTATCTTTTAGCTTAAGACAAGAGAAAACTGTTAGAAATGTTAAGTGATTCCTCTCACTAGCAGAGCAAATGAATTGTGTCTGTGGTGACTGAATGGATTGTTTCTGACTGACGTCTGTTGCTCAGACCCTTGTGCTCACGCACATCCACTGTTTGAAAGTGAGTTTCCTTTTGTCCTGGTCACCACATCTTAGTGGCTCCCTCATTTGTTACTGAGTTCAGTAAAACTTCAGGCCCTGTTCCCTTCATATTTGTTTTAGTCCAGTTTATGCCTTCGTATCTGAATGCCACAAAGGGGTGTCCTGTGGTGAACAGAAATTTATTGGCTCGTGATCCTGGAGGCTGAGAGCCCGAGATGGAGGGCTGGCGTCTGCTGAGGCCTCACCGTGTTGAGCCAGGTGGAGAGGCACATGTGTGTCCTGGGGACAGAGCTGGGTGAGAGCAACCTAAGGAGGGGCCCACTTGTGCCTTTGTGGGGAATCCACTCCTGCCATGAAGCATTAACCCTGTCATGGCCCACAAGGCCCTAAAGGTCCAGCTCTAACATTGTTTCCATGGTGACACATTTCTAACACCCACTTTTGGGGCGCATTGGAACCGAGGCAGTATTTGCATGATTTTACCTTTTTACAACAGGTCTATGTTAGCTTCTCCCAAGTCCATGTCCTAACAGCTGGAACTAGCCTGTCACAGCCTGGCGCAGGTGTGTCCACAGGATTCTCTGTGGTTGTTAATTTTAAGCCTCAGGATTCTTTGCAAAACTTACGAAAGCAATAAGCCCCTTTTTTCTGGGAAAATGAATACACAGCCACTCAGAATTCTGCACTCCCTTTTGAGAGCCCTTCACCTCCCAAAAGATGGGTTAAGAGCTCCCAGGAGGAAGCCCTGGCTCTGGTGGCTGCTTAAGGTTGGCACAAAAGAGTAGAAGGGCCCGTGGAGAAGTCCCGTTTCTTGTGACATGTGCTGAGTGCACCCTGTATGTCTGAGGGCATCAGCTCATTTAGTGATCACAGTCACTGGGAGGCAAGAGGTCAGGGAAGAAGCACATGGGGAGGGCAGGCCGCTTGCCCACAGTTGTGCAGCTGGGAAGGTCTCTAAAGTGACTCTTTGCTCTGTGAATGTAAAAGAATAAGAGTTCTTGGGGAAAAATCCGAAGGGAGGAGGCAGCAGCCTCATAGGGGAACATTTTCTACGGTGACTCGGCAGCATCTGGTCACACTGTGAGCTACAGCCTGAGCCCTGCTGGCCAGGCCTAATGACAGAGCTGGCATTGTTACTGCCATGTTAGACACGGAGGACTCAACGGTAAGGTTGCTCGAACGGTGAGGGGAACATAGGCTAAGAATTGGCTCCCTACTCCTGCAGCTGGGGCTCTGGGGTTGTGGAAGATGCCTAGAGCTGCCTGACTGTGAGGCCCAGCCTTGGGGAGAGGCCCCATCCCCACAGCAGGGTAGGCCCCTCAATATCTGCTGTCCTTGTGGATGTGGGAATAAGGCTCCACAGAGGCACAGCAGAGCAGGCAGTGGAGTTGCAGGTCCATTTTACAGATGGGAAACTGAGGCTCAGGTAGGGGGCGGTTCCCCCAGGGTCTGCCTGCAAGGATATGAAGAACTGATGGAAATCTCAGGTTTTCCAGGACCAAGGGAGGTGGCTTCTGGCTGCCCCTGACTGTGGAAGGTGTTGACTCTGGAAAGGCTTTCTGTCTTCATTCGCACCAGCTGTGGTGCTGCCTTCCCAGTCCACTTGGGCAACCAGACACCAGGGGGTTTGTTTCTGTCCTGCTCTGTGACGTCTACATTGAAGCCTGAAGGCAGAGCCAGAGTCGAGCTCAGGGCATGGTCAGCACTGTGCCTGGCCCCCTTAGGGGGACTGAAGATGCTGTCTCTGTCAGGGTCCCTGCTGAGGGCTCAGGGTGAGTACTAAGGGAACGTTTGTGCCTGCAGCCTCCTGGCCCCCCCAGGGCTCCTGCCTGTCCGAGCTTATGGAGAAAAGGGTCCTTGAGGCCACCTGTGCAGTTGCTTTGAGCTTGGCTGAGGCCAGAGGGGGCAAGGCCTGGAGGGCGCACATGGCCAGTCAGAGGATGTCCAGCTGCAAGTGTGTCCTCCGCCCTACTGCCTGCTGTCTGCTGTCACCACTGCCAAGGTCTATGCAGCAGCCTGAGATGTGAGGCTGATTTCCTCGAGCTCCGGGTGCCGCTGCCTCCTCCGGCTGCTGCCTAGGTGTAAGTGGCGCAGATGCTGTCCCACCTGGGAGGTGGAGGTGGCAGGACACAGAGGGTAGGTGCGCAGGTCTGCTGGGTGGGGTCTGGCAGGGGCTGCATCTTCCAAGGGTGCTGCACCAGGAGGGTGACCCAGGAGGGGACCCAGGCAGGGGTAGGCAGGGAGCGGCTGGGGGGTGCAGCTGGGCTGTGCAGTGTGGAGGCCATCGACGCAGGGGCCTGTGGGGAGAGGGTTGAGCTCCAGCATGGCTCTGGGCAGTGTCTGTCCCGAGCCTGGAGTGAGGTTGTTCTGTTGTCCCAGACTCTGGGTTTAGCACTGAGGCCCTGTGGAGACAGTGGTCACCGTGGGAAGCTCAGGGCCGGGGCTGGGCCCCCTTGAGTCCCAGAGGGTGCAGCAAGGCTCTGGCCTCAGTGGGCAGTGGCATCTACTCTGCCCAGGGCTGCACTGCTGGGTGTGGCACCCATGTGTCCCTGAGGTTTAGAAAGCACTTCCTGCCCCCCCACCAATTCCCTGTGTCTTGGTCACCCTGTCCTTGCCCAAACTGTTATGGCCTGAGGAACGCAGGGACTCTTCCCACTGCCCTGTGGGTGGATGTGCTGGGTTTGAATCTGGCAGTCTGTTTCATGTACTTCGCTCTGTGACTCTAGTTTGCAGACCTTCCCCGAGGACCATCACTCAGGGACAAGGGCAGGAACTGAGAGCTGGCACTTGCCCAGAGCTTTCCCAGAAGGAACCCCTTGGCCTGTGCACCAGACTCAGCCCTGGGGCCCCCACGGTGGGATCAGGCTGGGATGTCCCTGGTTGATGTCCCCTGCCCACTGGGGGTCAGGCCACTCACAGCCACATCCAGGTTCGGTGGCAGGCCCGAGGTGGCCTTGCCTGGCTGCTGTGGGGTGCCCAGGCTGCCCATCTTCTCTCGTTTCCTCCACTTGGCACGCTGATTCTGGAACCAGATCTGTGGTTGGGGAGAGAGGGCATGCATGCGTGAGAGTGGCTTTCTCCACCCTGCGCCTCCTCAAGAGCAGCCTAGCACCAGCAGGGCAAGGTGTAGGGAAGGCAAGCTGCAGGGCAGGGTCACAGCCTTTAGGCCTGGGGTGGGACCCTAGGGAAGTGATCATGTTGTTAGCAGTAGCACTCAGCTCTGCTGACCACTGTTACCACCTGTGAGCCCTGTGTTTTGGGCTTGGGCGATTTTCAGTGTGGAAAATTTGACTTTTATGTGAATGCTTCTAAGAATCAGTCTAGTGCAGCCCAAATCAAACCCATCTGTGGCTGTTTTCTCCCAGCAGCAAACTGTTGGCTGCTTTGGTGGCCACTTGGCATCCACGTCTGACCTTGGGCAGCTCGTGGTCTTGAGTGCCTGGGCCCTGGTCACAGGCAGTTTGGGCTCAGTGACACTGGGGCAGGTGTTTGATTCTGATTTATGGTGTACACTGATGCTGGGCCTGAACTGGCACCCGACTGCACAGGAGGGGGAGTGTCCAAGACCGGCGTTCCTTTGCCAGCAGATAGGGCAGGGAGGACGGTAGTATTGCCTGGGGTCCAGGTTTAGGGTTTGCAATTTGTTTGAAAAAGATCAAGAGTGATGTAGAAGACTTTTAGAGGGAGCGCCAAGGGAATGGCTGCTGGGATGTAGGACTTTCAAGTCAGCCTGGCACGCATGGAACAGGATGCATGGAGAGGGCAGTGTGCACCAGCGGACAGTGACGGGGAGGATCAGACAGATGGTCAGGCCGCTGGAGGAACCAGGTTTGCCTTGGATGGCATCTGGGCAGTGCCTGCACCACCCTGAAGGGCACACATGCGTTCAGATGGGGGTCGGCCGTTGGCACCAGCAGGCTGACCGGGCCTCCTTGTGATTTTGAGTGGGCATGAGAGAAGAATGATTTTCATGGCTCTAAGTGGTTGGGAACAAAATCAAAGTAAGAATAATATTTTACAACACATCCAAGTTACACAAAATCCAAGGCTGAGGGTTCCTAGATAACGTTTTATGGGACACGTGGTCCTCTGTCTTCTGCTGTCATGGCAGAATTGGTGGTGGCTCTCACAGTGGCCCTGTGTCCAGTGAGCCTCACATCAGTGCCACCCAGCCCTGGGCAGACCAAGTCTCCTACCCCAGTGGGGACTCTCGGGACCTACACGAGGTGATCGAAAGATAAGTGGATGTTCAGATTTAAAAATTATTATAGTAAAAGACATTGCCAGCTGCCCCCCCCCCAAGCTCCCCCTTGCTTCAAACTCACATATCCCATTATCCTTTGGGTAATTTATCAACACCCCAGTGTCTTTAGGAGGTATGATAAAAAATGTGGTGAATACTGCTGCCCAGCGCCATCCAACAGAAAGGCAGGCTTGTAAAACATGGCACTGCAGCCTTGTCCACCGTATTCACCAGACCTGGCATCGCAAGCTTCTGGCTCTTCCTCAGAGTCAAAACAACCACAAAAGGTGAATGTTTTGAATCAGTTCAGGACTTCAAGGCAGCCAGTACAGCACCACTAAAGACACCCAGGAAAGAGGACTCCAGAGCTGCTGCTGAAAGCAGCACGAACAGTGGGATGAGTATGTTAAAAGCAAGGGGGAGAATTTTGAGAGGGATTAATGGCAATCTGTCTTTTACTGTAATGAACATTGTATTTATTTGTTATTTAAAAGTGTTTATTCTTTTTAGGTAGTCACATGTCTTCTTTTTTGATTATAGCTCGTATCTTGCAGAGGAGGCTACAAGCTGCAGGGAGCAGGGCTTGGACACAGAGCTGGGTGGATTCAGATACCTGGTGCCTGCCCGCTCAATGTCCACTGTGGAGGGGCATGGCTTGGAGTGATGGTGACCTCCCTCCTGGAGAAATGATCTTTGGCTAAGGTAGCCAGGGCCAGGAGTCAGAGCCAGTGAGGATTTCCTGGGGCAGCCTGGGTGGGGACCAGGAGTCCATGACACAGAGCCCTGGCGGGGGGTGGTCATACCTGTACCCGGGCCTCTGGCAGGTTGATCCTGGTAGCCAACTGGTTGCGGATGTGGATGTCTGGGTAGTGGGTGAGGTGGAAGATCTTCTCCAGCTCCTGCAGCTGTTCCGGGGTGAAGGTGGTACGGGCTCTGCGCCGGGTCCTCCTCTCTGCTGTGGGGGAGGCCCAGTGGTTAGGGTGGGCCAGGGCCACCCTCTTGCCCCTGCCCAGCCTTGGTTCAGCCTTGTGCATGGATTGGAAGCTGTGCATCCTCCCTAGCATTCCTCTGGGCAGGGCCCAAATCCAGATTCTAGAACATTTTGTCTGGTGCTTTGTGCTGCTAAAGGCCTCACCACACCTGTCTACAGCAGGGGACTCAGAAAGCTGCCTGCTGGCCGAGTTCACCCCATCTGCTATTAAATAAAGTTTTGTTAGAACACAGCCCTATGGGTTGTGTCCTGTCTCTGTTGCTTTTGTACAATAATAGTTGTGCTGGCATTGCAATGGAGCTCGTGTGGCCATACAGACTGAAATTATCCTTTCCTGCTCCTCACAGAGAAGCACAACAGCTCCGGTGCTGGGGACTGGGGTTACATAACTCAGGTCTGATGGTCTAGAGGTCGCATGACCTCACTCAGGAGCAGGGAAGCCTGGGAAAGGCTGTGTATCCCAGCAATGTGGAATGCAGATAACCAGTGCTCCCAAGGCATGGGAGCATCTGCTGAGAGAAGTTATTCAAATGGAGGCGTCTGGGTGCAGAGAAAAGCTAGCTAGCTCCTCGTTAACTCATGTTGGGAGCCACTGGAGCTGGTTATCTATCAAGCAGTCAAGCTACCTCAGTATTGAAAAAGGCATCCTGCTGCACAATTACAGTCATTAGTTGCTAGGCAACATTACCTGCCCAGGATACTAACATTGCAAGTGTGTAAAATAAATGCACCTGCTGTTGAAGTCAGTCCTCCTGCTCATCAGGCGAGAGGTGACTCCCCCTGAGCCCAGCTCTTGTCTCTTGTCTTTACTTTTCTCATACCCACTGCATCAGCTGAGGCTTGCTACAAACTTACTCTTTATTTCCCATTCTCTATAGTTGCAGGTCCATGAAATACGTGTCCCCCACCGCTGCCCCACCTCCCGTGCTTCTTGGTTGCTGATAAAAGCAGTCAGCCATGAGATTGCTGTGCTTGTCCACTACAGGTAGGTTCTTCGTGGTCCCCCTTCTACGTTAAACTTTGTCTTTTGTCTTGCTTTAATCCCGACTGTCCTCCCCACAGGTACAGGGGGTTTGATCAGCTCCCAGGACCCTGGCCTGCAGAACAAGGGCTCTGCTGCTGATGGGACCTGTCCAGCCACCTCCTGTCCCCATCTGCTGTCTGCTGTCTGCTGTCCCTGTTCACCGTCAGTTTTACTCAGGGATGAAGATGTCACATGTGGGCCTCAGTTCAAAGTGGGTATTGGGACCCCTTGCTCCAAAAGAAGCTGAGAGCTTTCCTTCTCGTCACACAAGAGGGAAATGTGATGGTCAGGGTGGGTTTTCAGTCTGGCAGTCAGCACCCTGTTCTCACCACAGAGGTCAACGACCTCCAGGCAGAGTGGGGAGCCTCTGGTCTGCAGCCCTAACTCCTACAGCTGCTGTGACTCCTGGGCTCATCTTCACGACTCCAGCCATCCCTCCTGGCCTTCCCATCCCTGGTGGGGTGAGATTGCACGTGCAGAATGGTTAGGCAACTCCTGCCCATGCTGCTTCTCTCTGGGCCAGTGCCCACCTATTGGAAACATGTCTCCCTATTTGCTACTGGTCATGGGAACTGGACTGGTGTGGCCAGGAGTTGACTGGGCCCATCAGAATCCATCCCAAAGTCTTCTTGTGATGGAGCTGGGCAGGAAACAAACCTCTGACTGCAGCAAAGTGTCAGCCTCGGTCTGCCAGCTGCTCCCCCACCCCCTGTCACACTGTCTAGGCTGTGGGCAGCAAGGTAGCAGGGCAGACTAGGGGTACATTTGGGAGGGAAGCTGCCAGGCTTGTTGTGGATTAAGTCCTGGCTAGGAGGGGTCAGGAAAAGCTTGTCAGTTCTGGTCTGAGCAGGAACACACATGTGTGTAATTGAGTACCTGTCTGTATGTGGTGATACCGGGGTTCAGTCTGGACACACAAAGCCTGTGGGCACCCAAACGCCACAGTGGGTCAGGTGGTTCCACTCGAGGCTTGTGGCAGAGATGCAAAGCTCAGGGAGGGCACAGTCAGTGCCCATGGGCCCTCAAGGTCCCAGGAACGATGGGCCCTCAGGTGGGGAATGTGGTGGACAGCAGTGTTGAGGGACTGCGGCGAGGGGGGACTGTGGCACAGGTGGAGAGCCCTCCAGGGGGACAAGGTGTGGAGGTGCATGGTAGAAGGGCATGAGGAGGGCAAGAACATGAGTGTGAGGAGACACATACTTTCAACAAGGTGCAGCCAGACCCACTGCAATGGGGGCATAGGAGTGTCCCTTGCAGAGTGACCATGCCTGCGAACTCAGTACCCGGAGATCCCAAGGCAGGAGGACTGCAAGTTCAAGCCCAGTCTGGGCAGCTTAGAGGCTCTGAAAGGCCCTGTCTCAAAATAAAACAAGGTCAGGGATGTGCCTTAGTGCAAGGACCCTGGGTTCCGTCCTTAGGACTGAGACAGTCAAAAATTGCTCTTTGCACCATGCCCTTGTTTTCAGAATGAAGAATCAGATGTTGTGGTGGCGTTCTGGTGAGCACAGAGGGAGTAGGAGGACTGGGGTGGTGAACCGGGTTCCTGACCCTGGGCTTCGGAGAACGGGGTTTTGGCTTCTACCTCCCCGGGGCACAGCCTCTGCGACAGGGCTCTAGGAGCTGTGGAAATGGCACAGGTGGCCGCCTAGGTCTTCTCGCTCACAGCTGGGATGTCCAGGGCTCTGGTGACAACCCTGCAGCTCCTGACTTTTCTCTTTTCTGTGACCAAACTGCTCTCAGAGGGTGGGTGGGGTCCAGAAGCTTCCCTAGCTGGGGGCAGCACCCACGCACAGGCTCAGATTGCAGCCACCTGCCCATCCCTCTCCATTCTGGGCCCTGCGGGCATGTGCAGCCAGGGGCTGGCACCCAGGGAAGTTTGATACAGTTGCCTGGGGATGTTGCCAGGGACAGCAGAGGCCCAGAAGGGGCCAGGCCTACCGTACTGGGGCAGACCCAGGCTTGTGGTCTGTGCGTCCCCTTCTCCCTGCCCCTGCCCCCTACTCTGGTCTTGACCCACTTTCATCCCCTCAGAATATTCTGTTTGGTTTTCTGACTCTTAGAAGTGTTCTGAGGGTGGTGGACAGTGGTCTGGTCCCCATGGCAGTGTGGTGACCTGTGGACCACTGTTGGTGGGGTCTGAGCTTCTCTTCTAACCCCTTCTGTCCTAAAGTCCACATCCCTTTTAAACTTTTATGTCTAAACAGCTGTTGTTCTATGTTTAGAACTAGTGGTGTGCTTGGGGAATGGGGCCGAAGCCAGAGAGGATGATGTCATCCCCACCACACCAGTGAGTAACTTCTTGGCACCCAGACACCCAGAGGCACAGGGACCACAAAGAGCCCGCTTGACAGCATCCACTCGTTCACTCATTCCTGAACCACAGTAAGGCTCCACGCCATAGGAAGTTGCCAAAACTAAAACTGTTCTCAGGGGAAGGCAGCAGATTGGATGGCTGTGTGTTGCTGAGTCTCCCAGGACTCAGATCTGAGGAGCAGAGATGCTGGGGGGTGTGAGGTTACAGAGCCACAGTACAGAGAAGGAGACGCTGTGGAGAACAGAGGGCTAGAAAGACCAGGCGGGTGTAACACTAAAGCGCCAGCGGCTCCATTCCTCAGGAGGAAACAGATTCAGGAGTGCACGACTCAGGATAAGGTCCTTTATGAAACAATTATTTTGGGCCTTGCCATTCTGTGACTGTGGAGCAGTTACTAGGATATCTGTGGCTGTCCTCACCCCAGAAGGATGGGAAGAGAGCCATGTACAGGTGGGTGAGGATCTGAACCCTGCCCAGCCACAGCTCCTGACTGCCAATGTCTTGGAAAGGGAGCTCTGGACTGTCACAACTGGCTAGGAACGTGGTTCCAAAGGGCCAGGAATATAGCTCAGTGGCATAAGGACCTGCCTGGCAAGCTCAAGGTCCTAAGTTTGATTCTTAGTACCAGAATAAAAACCTTGCAAATCAACTTCTTGCCTTTAATGCTGGGCATGGTGGTGTTATATGTGTAATCCCAGCACTCAGGAGGCTGAGGCAAAAGGATCATTGCAAGTTCAAGGCCAGCCTGGGCTACAAGGTGAGCTCAAGGTCAGCCTGAATTGCATAGCGAGACCCTGTCTCAAAAAAAAAAAGTGGCTCCACCAGAGGGTTCCCAGGATGAGGGTTTGTCTTCGAGAGACAGCAATGATGATTATGATGGTGGTGGTGGTGATGGTGGTGATGGTGATGGTGGTGGAGATGGTGGTGATGGAGATGGTGGTGGAGGTGGTGGTGATGGTGGAAATGATGGTGGTGATGGTGGTGATGGTGGTGGTGGTGGTGGTGATGATGGTGATGGTGGTGGTGGTGGAGATGGTGGTGGTGGTGGTGGTGGTGGTGATGGAGATGGTGGTGGTGGTGGTGATGGTGGTGGTGGTGGTGATGATGGTGATGGTGATGGAGATGGTGGTGGAGGTGGTGGTGATGGTGGAAATGATGGTGGTGATAGTTATAATCATAATGATGATGATGATAAGAGGTGTCTAAGATTCATCTGGTAGAGAGATTTAGGCTAGGCCATGGGCCAGCCTTGGGAGTTGAGAGTGAATGCCTTCTGCTAGATCCACTGTGTTCCTGAGCATACACAGTAGATATCTCTATTCTTATCTAACCCCCTCAACAACCTGACCCAGAGAAACATGGGACAAACAATGGGCAGAGGAATCCAGAGCATGACTACAGTAGTGGAGCAGGCCCTGATGCATGACCTGAGACCATGTGCAGGAAGGCCACGTGTAGTAGGAGACAGGCCTGGATCTGGAGTCAGGAAACAATGGATGAGGTGTGATGTGTTGTGAAGTTTAGTCTATAGAGCCATGCCGTCCACTGTGTCCTCAGTCACACCAGACATGCCCCACAGCCACATGTGGCAGCACAGCCACGGAACACTTGTCACCATGCTTTGTGGAGCAGTGCCACCACAGGGGTTTCTCTCAGACACCTAGAAAATCCTATTCTGGATCTCCCTTTAATCTCCCTCCATCCAGTGTCCTGCAGACCCACACCGCCCAAAGGAGGACTTCCAAAGGACCTAAGGCCTTATGTCCAGACTTCAGTGGCTTTGGAGGACTTGGATCACCACCATCACCATCACTGTCATCACCACCATTATCACCACCATCACCATCACCATCATCCTCACCACCATCAACACTGTCACTATCACCATCATCATCATCACCATCACCACCATCACCATCACCATCATCAATCACCACCATCACCATCACCGCCACCAC